>JAECUM010068331.1:0-16806 GCA_016617855.1 Megalonaias nervosa
AATTTAAATGGAAATAATAACCTAACAAAATAAAAATGTTGTCTGCTGGGATTTAGCGACTTAAAATTATTTTATAGCGATAAATGCAAAGGGCTAGACCAGTGGCAGCTACAAAACATTTACGTTCCTTTTTTTCCGAACTGTTGAAGAGGTTTAAGTCTTAACGGAAATTCCGCGAGGTCTGAATGTCAGATTTCATTAGAGGAAAAAAATTACAAATGATTTCATATTTTATAATGAAGTAAATACCTATAATGCGGTTTTAAAAATCAGCAAACCTCACTGACACAATATAAGCTATAGTAGTAAGAACAGTGGTATCACTAACGCAAACGACCATCGAATATTTAAACGATATAATTAAAATGCAATCCAGGCAAAAACATCAGATTATTTATATAACAGGCACATAAGAAAACATATTGAATTACATATTCATGCAAGAACATTTACCTATGCTTTTCATTAATTTACATATATTTCAGAACAAACACACTTTAATAAGAACCGCCTGTAACTGAAAATGAACGGATACTTGAACATTATATAACACAATTATCATCTTTAATTATTGATCAAACATACTTTTTCTCATGGATTATTTCCTTTAGGTATGCCATGCAGTTTATGCTTTTCAAGACTGATGCAAAGTATGTATGCTATCGAAAGTTGTTAAGATTCAAGTTGACATTATTTTATATTAATGGGCATGTGAAAGTACAGTCCACTTTAAATTTCCGAAGGGATCTCATCATAACTACAGCTTGAATTAGTTTTGTAGCCTTTTACAAAATTCAACGACTCCAAAGTATATTAAAATCAACAGTGTACTTAAGGTGATTTAGCGATTTCCTGGCTTATTGCGTAGGACACCCTCTGCGACAAACATTCAATTCCACCGTAGATATGATTTGTGAAGTATTTGCTTACAACTTTTTGCGACTAAACATGTACTGTTTCTCTTTCCTGCCAAATTGTTATCTTTAATTTAGACATGCTGTCAAACTTTGGTAAGATAGAAGTTGACATATTTTGTATTAATAGGCATGCAAAACCACTTTATCTCACACAATGGGTTACTCTTGTAGCATTCGAAGGCGTGAAAGTAGATTAATGTAAGTCAGAAATGTACTTTAAGTGATTTAGCGACGTTCTGGCTTATATGACCTACGAAACCTGCGGCGACACATATTCAAATCCACTGTAGGAATGAACGTAAAATCGCAACAATAAAGACGATAATAAGTATCAAACACTCCAACAATACAGACCCCAGTGCAGGGCAGATACAGAATACGGCGACTGTTGAAATTTATCATATTGACCCAAAGGTTTAATAGTGAAATTCTCATGAAGTTAATATTTAAAATAGTCCACTGTTCATTAGAGTGGAAAAACACATTACAAATATGAAAGGTTAAAAAAAAAAAAAAAAAAACCATTATGTAAAAAATTTGATTACTTTAATAAATAGGATACATTACAATCAGATCACTTATGACATAAATGTTGACATATATGTGCAAAATAACCATCATATTAAACAGTGAGGCTGGCCCCTCCTCCTCCTCCATGTCTGAGTTTCTCTCTTTACAAATCACACAAAGGTAACATAAAAAAAAAAATATAATAAATGTCGATTACCAGATATGAAGTTCCAAGTTCTGTAATATGATTTTCTGATTGAATAACGTGAACAAATATACACGATGGAGTGGATGCTTGGAAAATTCTGGCTCATTATCTGAGACTCATAGCCTTGCATTTGGAACTGCTGTGGGAAGATAAACAATAATGTATTTATACATGAGCAGATATGTGATAATATAATTGGCATGCAAACTAATGATGATATGTTCTGTTCATACGGTAATAGCGGATATATTTCATCGTGTGGTACAAATAACATATTTTAACGAGTAGAGAAGCCACAAGTTAAATCTATCCGGTATCAGCATAGGAAAAAAAAAAGTTTATTTTTATTATATACCAAATGTGCTCCAGAATCGAAGTTTGGAAGACACACTCTTCGACACAATACGATCACCTCGACCCTTATTTGTAAATTCTCCTCAGTTTCATCACCTGGTTATATGGATATACGTGAGTTAAGAAAGTGTCGAGAATGGGTTGACCTGAACTGTCACAGTAACTTATAGGTTTGACATTTTCTAAACTAGTTGACCCTATCTGAGACAAATTGCAAGTTGGATTCACCAATGCATCGCAGATGGTCTGTCCGCGTTTTCAAGATAGAAAGGGGAAATAATGTCTGGGAGACTGGAACGGCGCCTAGCATTATTATTTTAACATAATGATATTTTCAAAGTTGACGCAGTTTCTAACTATTTGTTCTAGCTCACAAAATACAAGCTTTTGTGTTGCAGGTTCAACATTTGTAGGCTGAAACAATCAAGCATCGTATGGCATGATGGGAAATCTTATATTTTTCGTATGAAAATATAAGGATATACTTTTGACATTTCAAAAAGTAGGAATGAAGGAATAAGAAAATTACATTTCCAATAAGTCTATTTATTTCATATTAAATATATACTAAATTAGAATAATCGTGATAGACACGTGATGTGTAGGCAAAAACGGTTAATGTTTTGTCTCCATTTAGTGTTGAAATGCATTGCCGATGGACAAATTAAGGTAGGTAATTCATTATTGTTTAATGGTAGAATTCTAAAACAATCCCTTTTAACTTTGAGCCTGCATGAAAGTACCAAGCCACTGCGGTTCTGAAGAAAAACACACAATTATACTAAGGTATAATCTTCATATGTAATATTTTAATTAGATGCTTTCAGTTTAAAATATCTGAGATTACATATCATTGTGATATAATACGTTTTATTCAACCTGCCCCTATACATCAACCGCAATATAGTGCGCTTATAGTGCGTTTATGTGCTGAGATTCATCATGTTTATTGCATATCGTAGTCTCGAGTCAAAATCTCGTGGCTTCTCAGCGGACACAAACACGAGCAAGCAGCATTGTTTAAAAGATTAACTGTATCAATCAAAAGATAGTAACCCTTGAAAATGATTAAGATGAGTGTTATGGTTAAAAGGTACACATATAAAGAGAAACATCTCAGAAGGATTCGTTGACAGAGTGAACAAGGCACAATAAATAATGTCACCTTTAGAGTGTAAAGACAACAAAATAAAACAAAGAAAATCATAAAGGAGAAATGGAACCAAATAAACATACCCATATTTTGTCAGCGTCAATACCGATACAAATGTTTGAAATAATGCAATAATTCTAGCAGAATATAATATATTAACAAATATCCTGCTTACTCTCTTCTAGTCACGTGGAATCAATATATACGTTGTTAGGACCAGTATCAGTTTGATTATGTAATATATATATATATATATATATATATATATATATATATATATATATATATATATATATATATATATATATATATATATATACCAAAAACAAAATGTGCAGAATATAATGGCCTCACGGCATAACATGGACATATCTACACGTAACAGTGCACACATGGGAGATTTTGGTTCATTTCCTGAGACTCATAGTCATGCAAATTGTTTACTATCTGCAGACCAAAAAATGAGCAAATATGTATTTACGCAACAGGCGGGTAAATAAGGGATAAAAGAAGGATGCAAAATTTAGTAGAATAACCGCGGTAGACTCCTGATATGCAGGCACATTACATAACCGCAGATACGTCTCTATGATCTCCACACCTGGGCTGGTTTTATCAAAAATGAAGTTCGATAGGAATAAAATGCACTGTGCAGATACAAACTAATGTAAGTGATCTATCCTTGTTTGATGGAATAATTCAATCCAGCGACCTTTCATCTGAAAGATTGTCAGGCCAAGCACTGAGACACCAAGGTTTCCAAGAGAGAAATAAAGGATAACTATTATGATCACCATTTGTAGTATTAATGATATATTTTCAGTCAATAGGAACTGTGATTCTACATTACTATAATTATGCTAAGATTTGATCCCCACTACCGCTCCAGTGGCCCAGTGGTTAGAGTGTCCGCCTCTGTTGCGTGAGGTCTCGGGTTCAAACGCTGGACGAGTCATACCGAAGATTTATACAAATGGTACCAACAACTGCATCGGTAGGCTCTCAAAATTAAGAGGTTAGTGTCAGGACCGGTCGGCCTGGTGTCAGCATAATGTGACTGGGTAGAACATCATGCTGCTTGTCTGAGACATGATGCCCCCTTGCTAGACATCACTATAAACTGCTGCCATACTGCAGACATCGTAGCGATATAACTGAAAGATTGTTAAAAATCGTAATCACACACACACACACACACACACACACACACACACACACAGATACTGCTAGCCACCAACCGCTCCACACCCACACCATTATAGTGAGCTTTAACATGTATACGTCATACTCATCAATAAGAACTATGATTATCTTAAGATTTGATCCCCATCCGCCTCATCACAGGCGTAGAACTATATTCAACTTGAAATTGTTTTGACTTTATGTGAGCTGATATTTAAAATATTTATTACAGATTGTAGTCTCAAGTACATATCTCGCACCTTCTCTTGGGACAGTAAAGCAAACAAGCATAAACTGCTAAAAAATTGATTACATCAATAAACACATAAACTTGGAGGGAGTGGATAACTTGTGAACAAAACAATAAATCATGCACCGTGTCAAGTGCGAAACCATACAACAATTACAGAAGAAAAACAAGTAAGAAAAGAACAGAAAACAAATATGCACTCACAGTTTATACTGATACGATGATCAGTACAATAAGTCTTGCACAATATTAAATATTAAAAATAATCCTCCATACCGTCTTCCAGTCCCATACGGTCATATATGTATGTTAGGGCCCTTGTAAGATGAGCCTTTCCGTTTAAGTAATAATATTAAAAACATCCTCCTCCGTCACACACACACACACACACACACACACACACACACACACACACACGCACGCACATACACAGGCACATTCTCTATGTACGTACTTATTTTTTAAACGAAATGGCTTCAAACTTTATTTCAAATATTGAGCACCAGATTTGAAGTTCGAAAGACAAAATATGCACAATAAGTTGGCCTGATGCCAATGTATGGATTTATTTACAATTAGAAGTAGATGAATGAGAGATACTGGCTCATTATCTGTATCTCATAGCTTTGCATGCTATACACAATCTCCTGAGTTTCAAATAAACAAGTTTCTTTACAGTAGGGATGGGTAGATAACTTACTGGAAGCTCTAGCTGAATAACCATGAGAGACCGTTAAAACTGAGGCACATTATTAAACGAGAAATCTTCTTCTATATTGTACACACCTGGGCGGTTTTTATCTAAGACGAGAAGCTTTCGCCAGTCAAGAAGCTATAACAGCATAATAAGATCTTATCTCCACCCGCCTCAACAAACCCTCTTACAATACTTAAAAGCATTACAATATTTGTATGACATTACTTGAACTATAATTGAACATGTTTATTGCAGATTCATGTATCCAGTCCAAATCTCTCTTCTATTCCACGGACACAAATTTAACATGTTTATTGCAGATTGAATTCCCGAGTCAAAATCTCATGGCGTCTGAGGGGACACCCAAACAAACAAACATATGTTGTTTAAAACATTAATTAACAATAAAACGACAACAGCTTACAACAATATTGCATATGCACAGGATGAGTATTACGGTTAAAAGGTACACACATGGAGATAAACATTTCAGTGTCAATCAATGACATTGGGAACAAGACACAATACACAATAAATCCTGATGCTTTCGAGTGATAACAAAACAAAAGAAAGAAAACCCCAAATTCAAAGAATGAAAACAACAACATACCCACAGTTTATCGTCATAAATACCGATTCGTATGCTTTAAATGGTACTTTAAATCAAGTAGAATAGAACAAATTAACAGCTAACAGCTTTCCAACCCTTAGAATCAATACACACGTTTGCTATGGCTATTATCAGTTAGATTGTCGGGTTCAAACTCTCGACCCCCCCCCCCCCCGATTCCGAGGCGGACACTTAAAGCATTGCGGAGACGGAGGCTTCTCTCTTCTGCTATGTATTTTGATAGAAAAATATATTTAGTGCCACAATTTCGATATTTAGATTCCACCGATCCTGAGAGAGAGAGAGAGAGAGAGAGAGAGAGAGAGAGAGAGAGAGAGAGACGGGGAGAGGGGGTGAGATGATCCAGTGGAGTTTTAAAGCATATTATTTTGGGTACAAATTCTTAGCATTTTAGAAATATACATTCATAATTTGACTTTTCTAAACTTTTCCAAGTTCTGATGCAAACGTGAATACCGGTTGATAACAAATTGTAGTTTGACGCTGATCATGAGCAAGCTATTGCTGAGCAGCTGCACCTATTGAGGACTTCGTGAGCAGCTATAGATCTTCCTATGTATTGTTATGGCTGGTCAAATAGTAATCTTAGCGATGGACTTATCGGACCAACATTTTCCTGCATGTGCATGTATTCGGTAATACATCCGCAGCGATGCTATTTTTCAGCTGTGCAAGCCACACTAGCTGCTGTCAATATGTCTCTGACATCATATCTGAAAGGAGTGCCTATGATAGTTACTGTAGTCGCAATTACCACGCCACACAAAATAACAAGCCAACGGTTGTTGCGACGGCGAGTCCACATACTCCATGTCCGACAAACATCAATTGTGTATTTCGCTAGTGCAAACATTTTCCGAGCGATGTTATCTCATGTCTATTTATCAGATTCACTGTGAGGGTTCATCACATCCATGCATTAATAACGTCATCACCAATTATATTTCCTCGCCAGGCTGACCTCGCGCAGTCTCACAACATGCTTATGGACTTTCTTCGGCGGTACAACTGTGATGACATTGCTGAAAATGCGTTCATCTAGAATACTTATTTATTTTCCGACTACGTACGGGCATCCAGTTTGACCACTGAATCCATACATTATACTGTTTACACCTCCACCCAGTACTAACTAGAGTTTGATTCCAATGTGATGTTACCAACCATGACCTTGATATAATTTATGAGCTCTCTGATTCTCACGTTCATATAGTATTTATTTGCAGCATCAACCTTATCGATAGGTTGTTGTATCTTTTGGATTCGGCTGTTATTCATGATAAGGTCTCCGCTCAACTCATCGTTGTTCCTGCTAATTTTTTATTTTGTGTGCTTATCGACATTATGTTAATAATGGCCAGAATATCTGATTCCATGGATCTCGAAAGGTTTGGAAACGGTATTCCCTTATGTCTCTTTGGCTTCTAAGCAATGTCGGTGGGCGCATGCTGTTTAAAGTTCTTTCTTGAAAAATAGATCTGTTTGTATGAATCGACGCCTTCAGCAATCATTTTGCTAAACTCGGTTAAAGCAGCTCTGGCGGCAAACCTGTTTAGATTGGATCGGTATAGCCATGTCGAGTCATCGGTTATGAGCGACCGTAAATATTGACTCCTATTATGTTTATATTTCAAGCACACCTTCCAGTGACACCACCAAATATAATTGTGTGTGTGGAGTTGGGCTTCGACGAGGAAATGCCTACCTATCAGAACAGTGCTGAAGTTCAGCCTATAGAAACTTTGTTTCGTGATGTGAATCTGATAGTCAACGTCTTAATGTTGGAATTCTAGACAATGCCAGTCATAATATTACAAGTATAGAAACTTTATGACGTATTCAACCCTAAACTTTCCAGGTACTGTTGACGATGGCGGTTTCCAGCGCGGGATGGTGGAATCAACAATGCAAGTTCATCCATCATAAGGACCTTTCCAAAATGATCAATGGAATTTGTTGTCGAAAGTATATCAAAATTGGAAAACATGGGGGGAACCAGTTCGATTCCATCCATTTAGCCAGAATCGAACTTCTTTTTTCTAGAATCAAAGTTGCATATTCAAGAGGGGCCAAGTCGCCAAACACCATTTTTGGCTGTTCTAGATAAAGTTCATAATGCCTTTAACACATTAGATTTTGTAACGCACCTTCGACTCTAGCTCAGTGTGACGAGTTTCCCCTTGTACAACATTGTATCTGAAATTGCTACAGTCTCCTACGGATTTTGGAAGGAGTGTCAATAATCACAATTGGGCCAATCGAGAACTCCTAGAACATAATCTTGTCCACGAAAATCACGGTGATATAAATGTTAATAGCGAGGTTGTTTATAATGCCTTCTTTGAATTATATATCCACCACAAACTTTTTAACCACGTCAAGATAAGCAAGAGAAAATTAATAAATTGGGTACAACATAATTAAAACTTTCTGGAAACCGGCAAATCATTTGTCAATGATCTGGTCGCGACCAATATATTTCTACAGTTGATGATATATGCGCGCCACATGACTATTTTGAAAGTCAAGCAAAATGTCTTGGTTAGGTTCTTGCCCTACGTGTACCTCAGTGAGACACCGGAAAATGCCAGTTCTGCAGATATGACTGTACTTTGCATTTGTTGCCCCGATTGTTTATAATTTGAAATTTTCATGCACGTGATGCAGAGAGCAGAAACTTTGTTGGGTACTTATTTCCCACAAGAATTTTCATCGAATGTTGTTTTACACCGAGTTTGTTGTAAACGTGAGGAACGTTCTAACAGACTCTCTAAATGACGGCAGACTTTCTTCTTTTTCAGTTTTTGAGTCATTGAGGGCATTCAGTGAGTACCTTTGCATAACACAACTTTGCCATCGACGACAGCAGTACCAGGTCAAATTGTATCATTTTCGTTGCTTTATCTGGCTAACACGACTGTATATTTTGCCTCGTAAATAACATTACGAATGTCTCTTCAAATCCCAATATGTTGGTGATTAAAATGATGGCATCTCAGGTAAAATAGACCTGAACCATATTGATGATTGTAATAATATTCGACGATATATGGTGTCCGGACCCGACCAGCCAGTGAACAAATCTTCGTTCACCCTTGAGAATCTGAGTTATATATTTGTGTTCTCAATTACAACTATGTGTCATCGTCAAGATGATGTGGAAAATCAATGGCAGCGCTGAGCGTAGGTTTGTATCCTAGTATAAAACTTTTCGAATCTTTGCCCGTCCACGGAAAGTCCAAAAGCGTTTCAAGCTGTGCCACTGTTCGCGGAAGCACGGACTATTAGGCTTATTGTAATAAATGCGCATCCACGCTAGCAGGAACACGTTTGTGGATTCCACCTACCCCCAATATGTGGTAACTTGAGTCGGGAAAATCGCGTTCATTTTTTTTCTTCGATAAAGAATTCATTTGGAAGACAATACTGGATATATTTCCAACGACACGCTGCATCCTCGCATTGATTTCACGTAAGGTGTGAAGTGTTTGGACAAGAAGTGTTTTCGTTTCAGAACTCATCATCCATACACGAATTTTGTTCTTTATAAACATCATTAACGTCTGAAAAGTGTACACTTATTAACAAGTGAAATATATCCGGGTGCATGGTGTAGTCCGTGAGATACAACAGTAGAATGAATTGCAATAGTAGATACGAGAAAGATTTTGTTCATTCTAAAATACACCTAATAATGCAGGTATGTCAGCTTATATTATACCTTCTCGTATTCGTATAATACCCTCACGTGCAAATGGTTTAATTTGCCATGCTGCTACATCGGTTATGGATAATCAGGCGCAAATATAAGTCATAATAACGCAAGCATATAAGCTTTTCGCATACGCCTATATATTCGTATTCCACGTTGTTGCTCTATCTGCCTTAGTCGAAACAAAATCGGAATGCTTATACATGAGGGGAAAGGTTTCGTAATTGGAAATTCCGTCAAAAATTCCTTTAATTATTTTATTTCTATCAGGATCAGAAACGTTAGTCGCTTCCATCCTGGTTATTTAATTTACCTCTTTGCTTGTTCTTAAATAGCGTCGATAGTTTCTATTTACTATAATTAGTTCATCAAAAGTTTCATTAACTAGTGCAATAATATTCGAGAGCAAGTCCTCATCACCGACAAAAACTAATATAGTATTTGACATTAATGGCATGTTTAAGACACGGCTAGCACTGTTATGCATAAGAGTTATGTGAGAGCTACATTTTGCGTTACTTTTGTACTTCATTCATAATGTTCGTTTCTCAGTGGTTATTTATTGAGCAAAGAATACTAGAGAAAATCATGTTTTAGATTTGTCCTGGTGAAAACCCTTCTGACCAAAACTCTTGTGCATAAAACTATTAAAGAACATATCGAGCGCAAAACTCTGTGACTTTTTAAAAATGAAACATTAAAGGTAACGAAATAAACACCGTGATATGCTTTCCTATTAGAGAAATCATATGTATGCGTGTATGTATGAATGTATAGATGGATGGATGGATGGATGTATATAGTATGAGTCCATAAATAGATGGAACTATGAGTTGAATGATAGAATAACTAAAATACTATTGCTACGCGTAAGTACTTACTCCAGTTGTTTTAATAAATAAACATGGGTTTGATAATATTGACGTGAATAAAAATGACACAGAACTGCACGATATTAAAATAATAAAATAGGCACATATCAGAGGCTTTTAAGACAATGACAACGTTCGGTAATTTCTTCAATTGTTTTCTGTTATAGAATATAATTGGTTTGAATCCAGACAGGCCAAGGTTGAGATTATTAAATGTGAAACAGTTATGTAATCGATATGTGGGAATATGATTTTATTGATATTGTGAATTTATATCAAATTTCCGTTTCCATCATTCCTTGATGACCAGCAGTAACCAATAATACAATAAACCGGATGTTTTTGCAAGCTATACGAGGCAATACATGGAGACATACTCTCTTGAGAAACTCCTGTTTTTCAACAAATATTCTTCTCTTCCAAAAAGCTGTGTCTGACATATTGGTTATCGCTCACGATGATTTAACATATATGAGATAAAACGGGTTGAACCACGTCCCTGACATACGTGTAAATGGATCCACTCTTACTTACATGCTACACCGTTTGGAGCACCCACTCAGCAACATGGCATGCATTTTGACCCTAGATGAGAACAGGTGAAACCACTAGACGAGTCGTTGGTATTTAAAGTCTAAGGTTGATGCGAAACTGATTGAAATATTTCACTAATCAAAAGACGAGTTACAATATCCAGTCAGAGCGGGGAGTCTCTCTTCCAAGAGAGCGATGCGTGGTGTCACTTACAGTACATAGGTGAATACATGTGATATTTTAGGCATGTGGCTGAAACTGCGAAGACGAGGTCTGGGTTGCACCTGCAACGACTACTAAAGCCACCGTCATGTTTCAGCGTTCAGCTGAGGATTTTTTGAATATGGATTTCGTAGATTTTCTTTCGTCTTCGCCAGAATTTTTTTTTTTAAATTTTTTTTTCTGTATTTTTTTTTTTTTTTCTTTTACCGGCACCACTGCCGTCACCGCCTTCTCACTCGTTACCTTTGTTAGTGAGATTAGACAGAGGCAGAAGGAAGAATTGGACATTTTTTACAACGGTAAAAGGACGAAAAAAGCATCAAGAAGAGGAAATAAGAAATAGAGAAGAAGAAGAAATGATAAAGACTTAAGGAGCAGAAAAGGAGAACGACGGTATATGTTTTAGAAGACATTTGGTAGAGTTCTGGTATCTGAAAGAAATTGAGCAGACTTCGTTGAATCGGCCCAGGCACGCGAGTCCTTCACCGGCTATGCACTCCAAACCAGACATCACTATTTTTACACACATTACCACTGATATTACAGCATCAAAACTGACTACCAATACATCCACAGTACCAGGAAAAGAAATAGGACCTGGTCGTGGTAGGGGCTTGAGACAGTTACAACTCATCGTATAAAGAGAGGGTTTCCACTTTTCTCCTGTCTTGCTTTGAGATTATGGACATTCTGGAGCATACTATCTTTTCTCCCGACATATTTAGCTAGTATCTTTACTTTTATTTCGAGAGGAGGGGTATTCAGTTCTCTTCTTTAAAGCACTCTTTCGAATGATCCTCCTCGTAACTCTGACCAGAAGTGCAAACTATGATCACTGTTCCATATTTGCTGCTTGGAAGGTGAATGAATACACTCTGGGCAAGAAACTGGAATTTCTTAACTTTATGATCTACATTGTTTGTAAGAGTATTGCAACGCCACAAGATCTGATTGTATAAGAACTAAAGTTATATTGGTATCCCTCCTCTGTTTCAACATATGTTTCTTTTGCTTCAGTGAAATGAGTATGATATAAAAATTATTTGTAACATCGTTTGTCGCAGCAATTTCAAACTCATCATTTAATTTTTTTCCTATCTAGTAGTCCATTTTGTATTTAAAGAACAAATCCTAACGATTTTCTCATAAGAGTAATATACATTTATTACGAATACACACACACACACACACACACACACACACACACACACATATATATATATATATATATATATATATATGTGTGTGTGTGTGTGTGTGTGTGTGTGTGTGTATGTGTTCTTAGACTGTAGAAGAGGGATGCAAGTTGTTGTCAGAAAGAAAGTGAACGAAATATTAACTTGTTGGATGAGATTGTAAAATTAAATGTGCATACACTAGCCTACTCTTTCCGACATCGAGAGAGTCGAAAGGAAGATAGAGAGTGAAAAGACTGAATTACCTAGATCAGTCGTGCAAATGTTATCAAGTCATTATATATGGGTATATAATTAAAACAAAGAAACTTTGTGTTTGATGCTGGTCACTTTCGTGACTCTATTGAACATAAATGATATTAGTCAACCACAAATTTGCTATGTATTTAAATCATAACATAACTATTTGGACAAAGTCTATAGAGTAAACGTGCTAAGAAATTTAACAATGAGGCATAGCGTATAATGCAGAAATTATTTGAGGCTGCAACCGCCATAAACAGAAATACAGCAAATAGAGCTTGCTGCATTTTAGACAGTCACAAAAAGGCCGGAGGGGTAAAGAACAAAATGACCAGCATCAAAGAAAAGAAAATATCAATGTTGATCAAAATTAAACCGATAAATTCTGTAGTGCTAGGGCAGTAGAGCAGCCTTGTACTCCCCGGTAATTGGATATATCCAGCATGTATGGAAGAATGGGAGGAAGCTTTAAAACGTATGCGCGCACTTCCTGAATGTGCTGTTGGGTTTCCGGATCTGTTAAAGTACCTTCATACGCTCCTGGCGGTTGAATAGGCAGGTAGACAAAGATTAGTCCGAGTCGAGTGAATGATATCCTAGTAAAGCGCGGTCGATGCCCAAGAGTCATGGTCTGTAAAACCCATGAGACCTGAAAGAGAAAGTAGCACACACGGCAGAATGACGATCATATAAAAAGTGATTGAAGTGTTACGAAGCTGAGACCCTTTTGCTTAACACTATGCATTTCTTAAATGCATCTGATCTCCAGCGGCCTAAATCCCCTATTTGGTTGTCACTGAAACCTTGTCTGGCCGCCTCAGTGGCGGGCCCAATTCTGAAACTATGTGACTTGAAATGGTTCGAGTTAAATCCACAAAAGCAAAGCACTCTTATAAGTTCTGTACTAAATTTTACTCTGGAAACTGGTTGCCCATTTTGGTTCATAAAAAGCGGTCCTAGAGTATTACCCCTTAGGGTTAGGTATGCTTGTAAATGAGCTATCGGACATGTCGCAGGATTTTGTTGAACAGGAACATGTATTATATGTGTTTGTCCCAAGCCGTATTTGAAAAGGCGCTTGTGGAAAAAAAGTGACTTGAGATAATTGTATAAAAGTATCATTTTGATGTGCATTTGTTTGCACTATAATCTCTCCTATTATGAGAAAGGCATGGAAAACCAATATAAACATAGCCGAATACATGGTACACCTGAAATGGTATGAGATGGCTTGCATCATATAATCTATAAGTCTATCCAGTGCAACTTTGTCAATTGGCAAACAATCATCATGAAATTTACGTTTGTGAAGGGTTTGAATGAGAATTTTGAATAAGGAATGATAAAGAAGGGTTAAGTTTGTGCACATATTCAAATGCAGAAACAAAAATGGATATCGGACTTGCCGCATATTTCTTGTCGATTAAGTGCGCTATGAAAAGGGCCATATTGGTTATTGAAACTGGGCGAGACAACTCAGTCGATGTGTCCGATGTAAACTCTTTATGTAGCGTCCACGTCCGCTTATATGAGGCTTGTGTAGCTGGGTGTAGGATGTTTTTAAGCCAATGGTCAAGCATACCCTCTAGCTTGGTAAGGTTGGATGAAGCGGAATGTGATGGGGGTGTGAGTCCGCATAGGTGGCCATGGCGTGGAAACTCGAAACCTGTTGCCTAGAAAGGGCAACGGCGAGTCTGTTACGTATACCATGTATATGTTTTACCCTGACAATATATTTAATTTAAGACAAGAGAGTATAAATTTGTGAAAGAAATATATGCTTTTTGTGTCCTTAGAGGATTGCTTCTTTAGGATTTCATCTAAGGCTTGATTTTCAGTGTGGAAATACATACATTTATTGGATAAGTGCTCTCCCCAGATCTTAACTGCCAGAACGATGGGGTAGGATTCTAGAAGGGTTATATTTTGATATGCCCATTTCTGATCCCAAATGCCATAGAAATAGTGTGTGCCTAGGATTGCTCCGTATCCGACTGAGGCAGAAGTATCCGTGTACCAGTCCTACGTGTCGGAAGACATCCAAATGTCAGGTAATAATAAAGATCTACCGTTAAAACCGATTAGAAAGTTTTGCCAGGCCCTTAAGTCTTCTTTTACCTATTTTGTTATTCTAATGTGGTGATGCGGATTTGAGATGCCAATTGTCAAGTTGATGAGTCGCCTAAGAAAATCTCGTCCTGGCTAAACTACTGAGCACGCAAAGTTAATAATACCTATGATGGACTTGAGAGTAATTTTACTTCAAGGCAGATATAAATGTTTGAGTTTATTACATGTTTCTACTTTGTCCGTGGGAAGGAGAACCTCCATTCTCACGGAATCCAATTCTTATCCGAGGTACGTGATGGTTATTGACGGGGCAAATGTTTTATCCGCAGCCATAGGAACGCCGATGTCGGCACATATAGTCAGGATGCGATCAAGATTATGCTGACATTGGACACGAGTTGCATCTAGTATCAAAATCATCAAAAATTATGTGTCATGTGTGTTATACATAAATATGTGTTCGCTATCCATTGAAGATAATTGCTAAAGTTCTCAAATATCTGGCAACTGGAAATACAACCCATTGATAAGCATTTGTTAAAAAAGCGTCTGTTCCGGTACAAAAATCCCAACGACTGATATTGCATGGAACAAATAGGAAGAATGCGGAAAGCATTTGATATGTCTGTTTTTGCAATTGACACCCCCTACCCAGATGTTTTATACATGTGATGGCATTATCAATGCCTTCGTAATGTACTGCAGATTATTGAGTTGGAATTCCTTCGTTAACCGAAGCTTCCGGTGGGAAGGAAAGGTGATGATTTAGTCTGAACGACCCAGGAATTTTCTTTTCGACTAGACCCAGGGGCGACATGTGTAAATTGCGAAATGGTTTTCTACAAAAAGGTCCTTCAAAGCGACCCGCTGACAATTTTTCTGTATCTTTTCTTCATTAATTTGGGCATTAGTTTGGGCTGATTTCCAATTATTGCATACGTGTATTTGCAATGTCCCCTTAAACACCACATAGAAACCCTTTAGAAAACCTAAAAGCAGGTATTCCTTTGTGGCAGGATCGAAATCGAGGGGCTAATATTGCAAGCGGTCAATTCTGACCTGGGTAGGCAAAGGATCAGCATTATTTGCCGGCAGGATTCTTGTTCAGGTTAGTGTTTCGGGGTTGTTCGCATCGATGAAAACGAAAAAGCTGGTTGTTAGGTCGCTCCGGACATTTTATGTTTGCAATGTGTGAAAGATTGTATTGTGTGTAGCTGTATGACCCGACTATAGCACAGCCTTCATGTAGAGTTTTAGATGCGTTTTATTCCATTTAGCTTTCCCCTTTGCAACCAATTATCTAAAGTTGTCATCATAGTATCTCCAATCAGAGCGTCTCTCAAGTTTAAGGAGAGTTTTCATGTGTTGGGGAAGAGAGATACTAACAACGGGGTATTTTTCACATAGTACACTATCAAACCAGCTCCTAGCGAGAATCCAATGTCCTATTGTGAGTTGGACGTTCCTAATTTTGGGACAATGCTAAGTTCAGGACCAGTACTGTATGTATCTAACTGAAATTTGAAACCCGCATCCTGCGAGTTATTCAGGAGGGTAGAAAAATCAATGTATGAGCCCGCAAATATGTTTGCCTTAACTTTTATCAGGGATTAGAGAGGATGGTGTGACCGACAAGCTTACAAAATATATATATTGTAAACATAGCAATAAAAAGTTACATACTGTGATGGGTCACCTGAATGTCCAAGTTAGAAAAGAAATATAGCTTAAGAAACAACAGAAAATGAATCCAGTAGGCACAGAGATTAGAAGAAAAGCAAACAATTTAAAATTCGCAATCAGGGTCAAAGTAGACTTCATTTTTGGAAAGTGAAGGATGGCAAATATATTATATTTATATCATTTTTCATTTATATACTTTATAACTTTCCATGATGAAAGAAATAGCATATACTCCTGCTACTTTAATGTAGATAAAAAGACGACCATGACATGTCATACAAACTATTTCATCTATTGCTAGAAAGTCTCCACACACACACACACACACACACACACACACACACACACACATATATATATATATATATATAT
>JAECUM010068336.1:0-12866 GCA_016617855.1 Megalonaias nervosa
TGATGATAAATTCAATTGAGGAATACTTAACAAAATTATTATATTTGCTTAGCCTTTTCGAAATTTCATGTAACACTTTGGTAGATGCAGGAAATGCATCAAAATGAACTCATTCCTTAATAAATATTTTATGTTTTAAGAATCTGGTCGGTTGAAATTCTGCAAAAATAAATTTCCTCACTTTATCTCATCCAGCGTGATGGCACCGACTGGAATATTAAAGAACAGTACTAAAGATTAGTATAATGTTGTATGTTTTGGAAAAAAAAAAATATTTTGATAGTATTAGTTTAAGCTCTATGGATCATGTAGATAAGGATTGTAGGGGAATTTTCGTACAGCGCGGTTGTAATTGAGAAATTGTAAGAGGTGCCTTGAACAATTAAGGAAACATTATTTCATTCCGTTTACTAAAGATAATCGGCTACTCATTAGTATTGAAGGTTGAATATTTTGTGCAATTATCCTAATTTCGTGATGATTGCTGTCGATGCAAATGGGCTATGAATTAGAAGCTACTTACTGGAACATATATCCATGTAAACGAAGGAATCACTTTTGGAAGGGCTTTGTTCGGAACCGCTGATTGCCAGAATGGTAAAGTTAAAACAGGTTCCAGGTTCATATAGAATATTGTTGAAGACATATGATGCCGTATTATGCATTTTCTCTAAGGCTACACTCACAGGCTGTAACCTACTGCCATCGGCTGATGTTGCGGTGATTTCAAATGCATTTGCGATTCCATTTCCCTCCGATAGGTTCATCTCAATGCTGTGATCGCTTCTCGATACAAAGTCAACTCGAGGTTGCAAAATATCTGCAGATGTATATAAACTATGACGATGCTCTTCCATCGCAATACTTGTTTATGCTGGTATTTTCTTATATATTAACACGTGCTAAAAAAATGTTCTTGAAATAATTATGTTATCTGTCTTTTGAATGAGATGGATTTTCTTATGGTAAGATAATAAACTAAAGGAATTATAGTTATAGTACTTTGCAAAGTGGGCACATGTGCATAATTAATCGCTAGCAATTGTTGCTTGATGACAAAATCGGTTACTAAAAATTAAAAGAAAAATATTGAATTAGCCAATTTTGCATATTTCTTTCCTGTGGATATTGTTCAGATAAGGTGATTTAGATACGTATGATATGAAATGAAAGTTTGAAAACAAAATTATATAGATAGATTGATAGTCGCACTCCAATGATCCTTGAACTGAAATATTTTTTGTCACTTAAATTTAACATATTGAAAGAAAAGGAGGATCGATAGGTTTTAATGTCTTCCGACCTATCAAACGAGTTTAAGTCAAATCTCTTTGAGCTGACGTTAGAAGCTAAGTATTTCAGCCACTTATAATGGTTGAAATGACGTCTACTTAACCAGTGGGAAGCAGTGTTGTAACAATTTGACAAAGTATAGATGAGATACGCTTAATACTGTTCCGGTTCCGTATGACTAGATGCCATTATTTATGAATAAAGCCATGCTTTAGCAATCTTGAAAGATGTAAATGACAAATATCATCAAATAATCCGCACCAAAGAATATTTAGTAAAAAGTGACAATAGTCATTGAGAACGTTATTCTAGTTAACAACGGATGAAAAATGTGAAAGTCCTGTAAAAGTAGTAATGAAAGGAACCTTATCTGCGCTGATCTGGATATCCCATAGTCTACATACTTGTAGGATAGGTACTTCTCAATAAAATTTGGAAAATAGTATTGTCACTATATGCTACCAATCTAATTCTATGAAATTGTGTTTAATCTGAAAGTACATAAGATCTCATAACCTTGCTCCATTCATGTTGGTATCAATCCAGCACATATTTTAATACCTTTTGCGCTTTGTTGTCTGTGAAACCGTGCAAATTACCAATCACATCTTAAAAATGGATTTTGAAAAGCGGGTACTTTCGGGGAAAAATGTAGTAATAAGCTTTTCGATTTATTTAGGTCTTTTTGCGATTAATGTCAGATCAAATCTGTGTTTATTAAGTTTGCAACGGTCTACTACGACTTGACGAAGTAATCAGCTGACAGAGATAAAAGATATTGCTAATGCTTTGAAGAATCAATACAGAAGTTTTTTTTTTTTTTTTTTTTTTTTATTAACGTTAAGTGCATATCTGAGGGTGGGGGTTATCCTATGCAATCACAGGCCTCTATATAGCACTTCAACTTTGTTTGAGACCAATGGTCTTTGTTAATTCAAAAGTATTTGTTGCCTTGATAAAGAAGCAGTGTCATCTTTGTGAGTCTTACTTGATTTAATAGACGCATTGGTTTTTGTGACTGTAAGGAAATGTAAACAAAAAGAAAATACTATCCCATGTAAGATGCATCGTTTGCCTTTTCTAGAATAAATTTTCTTAGTAAAAGTATACTTTCTTAAGTGGAACACATTATACGAAAGATAAAAGCACTGTACAGATAACAATTATCAATATGGAGCACGAAGTTTAGCCCAAATCTCTCAAAATTGGAAACATCGCGTTTGTTATCCCAAACACAGTTTAATATATCATATTTAATGGGTTGAAAGGAAACTGACCGAAACTTCTACTGGAGAATAGAAAAGTTGTATGTGTCAACCATCGATATAAGCATCCATGTTGTTGGTTTCTTTACTGTGGATATTCATTAGGATAAGATCAATTGAATTATATTTTTGTGAACGTATTTAGAAAAGTAACACATATATTGATGGATAGATAGAGGGTCTCGGTGGAGAAATGGTTAAAGGTAAATATTGTGTCAAAACTCATTTGAACAGTTTGAAATACATTGATCATATATATATCGATAGGTTCTCCGAGTTGGAATTTATAAATGGAGAATAAGGTTAATATCGTGGAGGCGATCTTAGAACGCCAGACCTTATTAAAGTTATAATGGCTGGATAAGACTGGTATATGATGTGAATCGTTCAGTTTGCATCTTGTAAAAGATGGATGAGAAGCTCTTAAAGACATTGTATTTCCTAATGAAGATAGACAATTATTCTTTGATCAAAGGCATTACGGAAAAAAAAAACTTTGTAATATTTAAATATCATATAGCTTATAAGATATGTGTATACAATCAGTAACTAGAGTGATATCTAAATGTAAGGTAACAAATGATGGATTACACTAAATTCCTGCAAGAATAATATTGAAAGAGGTCTTTTCTGCTACGATGCGGATGTCCTTAGACATCCACACTGATATGATAGATATACTATTCTAAGAGTTGGACGGAAAATAACACAGTCGCTATATTCTACCAAATTAATTCCACGAATTTATGTTTTATCTAAAATGCACATAAGATTGAAATTGATTCGCTTTCTAGTCGGCATGGTTTCTCCAAGCAGTAGAACTTCTTTGCAACGTTCTCTTTCTGTGAAACTTTAATAATGTTTGATTCCTTAAAATGTTTTTTTTTTTCGAACAGATAAGTTATCTGAGAAGAGTTTGACATAAACCTGTAGATTTATTGAACATTTTTAGGTGATTCTATAAAATGGAAATAAAGGTCAAACATGTCGAATAACATCATAAGTTGAGACGACGTTAGCTGGAGACAGAAACTACATTTATTAATTCGTTACAAGTTGCAGATTGAACTTCTTTAAATATTACCGAAATATTTGAAGAAAAAACTTTATTTTACGCAATCATTGCATTGTTCTCCAAATGAATTACAGACCAATGATCTTTTGAATTTGGAATGATTGAGGTTTTTTTTAACAAATAACGAAGATCTATAATAGTATTACCTTGTATAGAAGGCGATGATTTTGTTGGGCCTGCAAGAATAATTTGGTAAAAGAAAATAAGATATGTAAGTTGTATATTCTTCCATGCTTAATATTTATTTTTCCACTAAAATTATACGCATCACATCGGTTACTTCTGATTAATAATACAAACACTCTTATAATAATATTGGTTTCTAAGATTCTGAATATATAGGCAGGGAACACGAGATAGATCAATCTTGTTTGCTCTCCTAAACAGTCTTGGTTAACTATTGACTGGGTTATATAAGCCCATGACGCAACGGTGGACTGCAGAATTGGCAATTTTGATCTGTGAATGATGGATATAAGATTATCATCTTGCATATATCTTCTCTGTGGATATTGGTTCGGATAAGGTATTTTAGATACGTATGGTATGAATGAGAAAAGAAACTTTGAAAATAAAATTATATAGATAGACTGACAGTCGCACTCCAATGATCATTGAACTGAAATATTTTGTATAACTTGAATTTAACAGATCGAAATAAAAGGAGTGCAAGTCGCAGAACAAATTCCATGTGGGTTTTCTCTTGCCGTGGTTCGATATGATGGCAAAACAGTGCCACCAGTCCTTTCTAGTGCTCAGGTTACTCCATGTGTTCCTCTAATCGATCGAAATTACAGCGAAAGGGATTCGAGAGCAGCTCCATTCACCAGCACGCCTTATTATGACGGAGGACACCATTAGTGATCTTGATGAAGCCACATGCTGAAGTTGTAAATAAAGCTTTCACTGACAAAGTGCAAGGCCCGTCCACTAACAAAGAGCAAATCTCGTCTGGCGATGAAAGTAAAATTCCATGTTCAATCGTTCGTCACCACTGCCACATCATTGACGCTGACATAGGTGCCGCACACAATCTGCAGTTGAGAATTTATCCCCCAAAACAACAAATTCCTCTGGTGCTTCATAACCTGCGTGGATACGATGGCTACTTGATCATGCAATCAGTAGCCACGGCATCCGACTCAGCGAGATATCCAACATCATGAAAAAATATGTGAACTTTCGGCTAGAACAATTGCCGTTCATCGATTCGATCAAGTTTATAGACTCGTCCTTAAGAAGATACAGAGCAATCTGACAGAACTTCAAAATCATTCGTCGATACTGTCCCACAAACACTGGTCTGATCTCAAGGAAAGGCGTGTATCCGTAAGAGAACATGAACGACTTTAACAAATTTTCCGAAACTCAGCTGGCACCGATCGAAGCGTTTTACTAGTCGTTGTCATGTGAAGGTATTCTGTCCGCCGACTATGAACATGAGAAGAAGGTTTGGTCTGCGTTCTAGTGCATGAACATCGGCGACAATCACAATCAGCATTCGCGAGCGGACGTGTTGTTGCTTGTCGACATATTTGGGACATTTCCTGACACCACCATGAACGTGTACAGGCTCGACCCAGCCCACTACATTTCTTCATTGGGTATGGGCTGGGACGCTTTGGTGTCCAAGACCAAGATCGAGCTGGAATTGCTCACGGACATCGACCGGTATCTGTTTATTGAGCGATCGCTTCGTAGTGGAATATTAATGTCCTGCCACTGGTACGCCAACGCCAACGACCACAACATGTATAACTCCACTGACCGCAACATCTACATTATGTATCTCAATCACAATAATGTGTACGAATGACCAAGATGCAACCGTTGCCAGTGGTTGGATTTCAATGGATCGATCCTGAACACATTTATCTCAGTAATGATGTGCACCCCCACAACCCCCAACGGCGACCACGGATACCTCTACGAGTTGTACCTGGACTATCACGAGTCTTTGTACAAGAAGCAGAACGATTATCCGCTGACCCCAGAAGGTGACTGGGTCGTGGCATCAAGTACACCGAATGCACCAACCGCGATCCACGTCTCCAGACTAAGCGCAACTATGTACTGCACGTGAGACATTTACAACTGTTCCTGCGACTGAGCGTGCGCGTGCTCAAGTTTCATCGAGTGCTCAAATTCCACCAGCAGGCCTGGATAGCCCCCTACATTTAGATCAACGTAGACCTGTGCAACAAGGCAACCTCTGACTTTGAGAAGGACTTCTTCAAGCTCATGAATAATGCCATTTTTGGGAAGTCCATGGATAATCTGAGAAAAATAATCCGCGTCGACCGCGTTCGTAAATCGACCTAGCAAGACAGACTTCGAAGGCTCATTGCATACCAGACCTTCCAGATCAGAAACAAATCTGTCATGGTGGGCTTGTGATCGTTCACTGTTAAAATTCAAATCTAAAGCTGACGAAGCCAATCAATTTGGGGCTGTCTGTGACGGATTTGTCGAAGCTGCTCATTAAAGAGTTTTACTACAACTATCAAACCGTTTTATCAGGATCGGGTCAAGTTGCTATACACTGACACTGATACGTTGCTGGTGCACATCACCACCGGTGATATGAACGCTGACATGGCCCAGCCAAGTTTGTCGAACGAGTTTGATCCGAGCGAGTAAACGAAAGAACATCCGCTCTATTTCACCAAGAACATCAAGATAGTTGGCAAATTCAAAGGTGAATGCTCGGGCAAACCGATCGAAGAGTATGTGGGTATGTTGCCCAAAATGTACTCGATTTATCGGACCCAAAAACATCAAAAAAGATAAAAGTGTTCTACTGATGTCTTTGCAGAAGGAGCCCAAACACGCGCTGTACCTGGAATGTCTTTGAGTACATCCTGAGTTCATATACATGTAGACGTGATCCGATCTAAGATCCATCGCATGGGTGTGCACCGATGCACCAAGGCTAGTTTTTCCCTCCGCTGGATACCAAACGATGGATCTTCCCTTATGGTATCACCAGTTACGCGTTTAGTCATCGCGCTAGTACAAATGACGCATGGTAACGACGTGTCAACACAAATCCCAGTGGCAGTTCTGTGTCAGCTGAATGGACTTGCAATTCCCCTTGCGCAATTGCACGGGTGGCAGGTATTGCTCCACCAGGCGATGATGGCCCCAATCGGTAACGGGTTAGTTGTCTTGGAGTATCAATCCATTTCGAAATGGCAAACACGTCCACAGATAATACTGGGTCAGTTTCACGACGTTGTGGCCCGCCTTCCAATTATCAAGGCCCATACTGAACAAGCTTGTCTCCAAGCGGTTGTAATAGTGCTGGCTGTGAAGTCACTGTCACTGTCCTTTGTCGAATCGCATTGGCTGGTTTTAATCCCGTTGTGCGTGCGACTTCAATTGTTCAAGGCATCTACGAGAAATGGAAGTCGGGTTACCCATTCTTGGGATCGTTCTGGTCTTATGAGCAACTCTTGCGCATCCAGATGACAAAATAACCGTTACGCAGTGGTGAGATTAAATCGTTCCACAAGAGCTTGGCCTAGATGCACACTGAGAGTAAAAACAGGTACTCGCACACGGTATTATGCGAACAAAGGAACCATGGATCCGAGAAGTTCTTTGCCAGGATCCAATTGTATAAAATGTGGCCATGTGAGTGGGCGGCGTGCATAGATGCGCTCGAGTATATCTGCGACACTGGCGGAAACATTGGACGTCAGAGGCTTTGCTTTTTTTATAGGCTGCCTTGATGATCACGGACAGAATCGTGTAGAAGAAGTAGCAAATCAGTCAGATGGATTTCATTCGGCGTTTATAAGTCAACCCAACCCCCCAAAATCTTGCTTGGTACTTTAAATAAAGGTGCCCCACGGTTCGACAACCCATCGTGCTTTTCCTTCTCCCAGTGTTGCGTTAATCGCATTCAGGTCGTGAATGAGATCCACATCGGCACGTTGACGTCCACGGATATCAATTGGATGCTTTATAAGCAATTTCATGTCGGTAACACACCGCATAGTGCTTCACCGGGCTTTGGATGGTTATTGTGAGAATCAAGTAGATCCAGGAGCGTAATATGTCCTCAGTAATCATAGCCAGAAAGGTGTTTTCGCTCCGATATTTACACCACGGTGTCCCTTGTAACTTTGCTAATGCAGCCGAGATATCACAGCCACCAGTGGCTTTTTTAAATTGTACCCTGCGCGTCCACGACTTTGCCGTCCACCAGCAAATGTGAACATTTTTGCTCCACAACTATTACAAGTCCCCATAATCGCTGCTTGTCCAGTAAGTCTGAACTCGAGTTGGATTTTTGGCAAGTATTTTCGCGCTAAATCGCACGTAATATGACGATAGGATTGTATTATCACGACACATAGTTATTCATGGCATCACGCAAAAGAAAATTCGCAGATGTTGTCAAAGTCATCGAATAATCCCACAAGCAACGCCTAAACCAGCCAAGCATGACGACGGAACCGTGCTTCCATGCTAAGTTCGGGTACTCATCATTGGCTATGCTGGATCCGTCAAAATGATGTGTTTGAAATGTTTAGAAGCGTTAAGAGGTGGTAACAATGCTTCTATCGATTTGTTGTCCACCATCGATGACACCCCTGCCATTGACGATTTCGATCCCAACAAAAACATTCTGGTTGTTTATGACGATACGATGTTCCAGAATCACGTAGCATGTTGATGATATTTCGTGGTATTGAATCATATGGTCTTGGAAATATCCTTTGGACTTGGTGCTCGAACGACCACATGCGGTGTGAATTTCGTGACATGTTTGCGCGAATTATCTCGGATCTATTTAGTTTCTTGCGACTGCTTTGGTCCACGCAAGTATCGTTTGGGATTGTATGCGGACGCTTAAATAGAACACACAATCCTAAAAAAAAATCTGAAATGTCCGGCAGCGATAACATAGGATCATACGAAAGACGACACCGTGAAGCCGCTCGTGACCAGCAAGAATTAATTCAGAAAGTAATCGAAACCCGCAAAAATGTCAAAGATATGTTATAGTCTCGACAGAGTACGCAAGAAGGCTGGGTTTGTACATTTGCGCAGCTGATTAGGCCAGCAAAAGAAATCATGGAACTTCCCAAGGATATTAAATAGCAACAAAGGCTACAGCGGAACAAGTGGTAGCTCTCACTAGAAGACGCAGTGAGTCTAGTTCGTGAGATAGCAGAGCACACCAACGCTATCAAAAACGCTCCACAGTTAAATATATAGACGATTACGCGTTTGGCAGTGATGGCAGCTGAAGTCAAAGAATGACTTCGTCCTCCATCTGGATACCGGTCAATGATCGAAACACCAAAACCGAATTTAAAGGAAACAGGTTGCTTATTGATCTTCGAAGACCCCTTTCGTGCTAGTCTTAAAATTCCCCCAACCGGAGAGATTTAGTGATTCAAGCACCACCACAGAAGATAAGATAGGTATGGGCCATGTGTGTATGTAGAGAACTTATTGGGTCTAAAACAGTATATGTTGAGTTCCTTGATGAATATAATGGCAAACGTGATGTGGCCAACCTCGGAAAAATGAAGAAACAAAGTATATGATGGATGATTTTATGAGAAATCAGCACGGGGATGAATTAACCTCTCGTGTTTGTAGAACTGACACTGAGACAGAATAATATTCAGATCAAGCAGTCCCACCTCAACCAAAATGTGTCTCCAAAACTCAAAATGCAAGACATAAAAGTACGGAGAAACGCCAGAAAAACATGCACCAACTGAACTTACACGTTTATCTCCCACATTGGAAGATCAATCAGAACGGCTACACGTACAGGTACAAAGGTTGGCAAAGCAACCGTTACCAATACGCACACCCACAAAGGATCAATCACCAAAGAAAGTATAGGGCCTAATTGTGCTTGCACCCCGTGCACTGTGCGACCATTATAACCTTGACGAATGATTGGAAATACTCGCGGGATCAGTTCGTGCGGGCAACAATTCCTCCGAGGTTATAATGAAGACACATTTGTTAGCAGCTGCTCACTAATCTTCTCATGGACAGAGACACATATCGCGAGTTGATGCAAGAACATGTTGAAGATATTCACGAAATATACAATACCAATTATGTGTTAGAAACGATTGAGACGGTGAGTGTGCTACTAAAATATATGCTTCAATGCAACAAGTACTTTTAGATACAGCCCAGTGCGTCACCTCCATGATTACCCTCTCGTCCATAAAACCAGAATTCAGTGCGACTTTTCCTGCATTTGTGTCTGCTGGGGGTTCTAGCACACTTGAGTTTGCATTAGACTCGCTGCGATTGTATTACAGTTGGCCCAGTATCCGATCCCAACCATTTGGTTGTATGCCGGGGAATAACATATTTGTGTTTTCATCAGACAGGTGTGCCTACTGGCATATGATCGAAGTTTCCTCGGAAGCGTACAACATAGAATCGATCACTGAAGAAATTCGAAGAAGAATTTCGGTGGTCACTTTCAAAGACTCCACAATTTTCATACGTGTCCATGAGCCAACACTCAGTTATATTATTGCCATCTAATCTCAGATTTATGCGATGGATATTGCACGGTCCTCAATAAGGTCAGTGTTAGGTTGGCCTGGCCACATTCCAGATCGATATACGATTCTTGCGTATGGGATATCATATCGCGCATGATATTGTGAGAATTTACTCAACGACGCAAGTTAATTGATCCTGTGACGCCGTCAGTAGCAGTTACGAAGGCGGCTAGGGTACGACAGTCGTAGTTGTACAGAGGTACATTTTGTTTGGGTTTTCACCCACCGTGGAGCAATTGACTTGATCTCGATTACGTCCGCGGCAACTGTGTTTCTTCCTTGGCACAATAATCGGCTGACCCATATTCGTTTTCCCTGGTGGATCAGGACGGGTACGTGGTGCATCTCCGGAGTGAAACACTGCCATACAATTGTACCATGAAATTGGCGTGTCATATAATACAAACCGTCGTGCTTTGATGTGCAAAACCTGTTCGTGTAGTTAACGCTCGAAAACCGTTTATATGACATAATACAGAACTGGGTCCGATGACGTTGTTCGCTATTTGCGAGCGCACCAAAAAATCTCACAGCTCTGATATCGCGCGCTGCACTCACCGCTACGTAAGTGGCTATGTTGGTCGTAGATAGTATTAAATATGCCGCTGTGGATCGATTAAAACAACTGGGCTCGCAGGCGGCTCAGACACTTCCAGATCAATAACGGCGATTAGACACACGAGCACCAACAAGAACGGCTATGGTTACATTTGCTAAATAAATGACGCCTGCAGTAAGTAAAATCATTAACGAGGCCTCTCATCAGCGATAGTCAGATTCATATAATGCAAATCTAACCATTCAGAGAGGATTTGCACGGCATGAAAGACATTCAATACTCTATAAACTATGGTCAAGTTCAAAGAGGTATTTCATCCTGAATTTGTCATGGGAGCGCCGGTGCTGATGGATCGAAGCAAAGGAGGTGTTCTGTATTACTCCAATTCAAGCAGAGACCACAATCAGTTAAAAATGCAAGCGCAAGGGACCTCTAGGTTTTTCCTTCCATTTTGAGACATTGTTTGGAAGTGGAGAGAAAACTGGTGCGCGAAAACTATGCCAATTACGATGCCAATGCCCAAGTGCGATTTGTTAACAATGGCATCATAGCGATGGAAAGGAAATCGAATCTATTCTGGAAAGTGTGGATGTTGCAACAACAATTCTCGACGCGATCGATACAGCGATGATTACACAAGAACTGTTGGTCTAACCATGGTGTTTCTAAAGGATACAACCAATCACGCTGAGAAGAAAGCATATATAATGAAACAGTCTCGAAATGCCGCTGTCGATGCTGATGCACCTGTAGAAAGTTTAGATTTTCCTAACCCAAATTTCAATTTTTGATTTGCACAACTTCTTGGAGACTCATTACGATTTTTGTGTGCTATTCACATGTTTGCGCCAAACACACGGTCACCCTGCTTCGGAAAAAAAACAACTCCAACGATGCCATTGGCGTGATGTAGATGTTCCTGCCGTTAAACTTGTGCTAGATGCAATGACATTGTGCATGCCCGTGATATCCACCTCACTGATCAGAGAGTCACGCTAGTTATCTTTTATAGATACGGGTACCACCTTAACGCTGACAATTTTAGCACAAACCACAGACTCACAACCGCCTACTAGTTTGGCGATGCGGTTTACCTGGCAAATGATTACCCAGTAGGGTGTTAGTGCACCAAACCATGTGCTTGTGGAGTTTCAAAATCGAGATAATAGTCACTATCATAGCAAGATAATATCTGGCACCTTAGAAGTGACTTAGATTTCTTTGCGGTTGAACGGTCATCATAAACCTTCGTAAGAAATTCAGCTTGACTACGCAGATGCCAACCATACTGCCCGTTCATATCACAAACTGTCGTCGTACATGGACAGGCACCAAAAGTTTGATACGGACTTGAAAATTTCCCAGCAAGTCTTTCGCACGTTGTACCCGATTTATTACTTTTTACTGGAGCATCTGGAGTTGTTCAAGCAACCCGTCATCGACGTGTATTTTGATGAACATGTCGGTAATGCTGGTGGTGATAATTACAAATGATATGCTGTGATGCCGTCTGACAAAACGCTGTTAAAGGAAAGTGCTGGTGGCCGAATAAGAGCTTTTGATACACCTATGGATAATTCGTAATTGAACGTGTGTCGTAATTGAATAATGACGACCTACCAGTAAGTGAAGGTTGGCCTTACTCAAAGCCTTCTGGGAAAAATAAAACTCGCATTCATCAACAATTCGTGAGTCACCCTAAAACTGACTGCAGCAAAATTAATTAGAAATGCCACCGTGCGGTTGACCCAAACACAGCTCACAGAGCTCAATGCGGCTAAAGACTATACTACTTCAGTAACATTAAAAGTCAGAGGTGGGACAAATACAAAAGACCGGTGGAATCTTTTCTTTCATCGCAGCCATTCCAGCATTGCTGACAGCAGCGCCGGCAATTGTT
The DNA here is from genome assembly GCA_016617855.1 of Megalonaias nervosa. NCBI lineage: Eukaryota > Metazoa > Mollusca > Bivalvia > Unionida > Unionidae > Megalonaias > Megalonaias nervosa. The sequence goes on from JAECUM010068336.1 coordinate 12,650, forward strand.
GCAAAAGCTGCCGCGTCAGAGGCTGTAGGAATAGCATCAATTTAATGCTTTGAGAAAGGCGCTTGGCGGTCTGATAAAAAGGAAGAGGTTTTTGTTTGCCAGGCACGAGTCGTCAAATATCCTCCGGTAGAGGTCTTCGATTGCCCAATCGCAGAAAATCACGCGCCCCACTAACCAAGTTTGTTTACTCGCCATGGTACAACTGATGAAATATATT
>JAECUM010068340.1:0-26091 GCA_016617855.1 Megalonaias nervosa
ATGTGTGTGTGTGTGTGTGTGTGTGTGTGTGTGTGTGTGTGTGTGTGTGTAAACCGTACTGGGTTAATGTAATTTTCTAAGCCAGACGAGGCAGTAAGAGTAAATTAAACAAAAGGAGAGAACGAGAGTAAGATAGAGGCATGTACAATTTAGATATTCAACCAAAACTATTTGAAATGATACAGAACAACACACACACGCCATTGGCGTTGAAAAGAATTGTAACCTATTACGACTATTTGTAACTACAAACACAAACAAGAATGCCGAATACCAGCATGGAACTAATCCTTCATGAACTAGTTTAATTTGTCATGACATGGTTATTTCTAGTCATAAGATACATTCATTGCTTTGTAATTCTTTCCTATTCATTAATCAGTCATGCAAACAGTGTCGCAAGTTCTTTAAAGCAAAGCAAGCTAGTCTGTGACCCTACAAAGATTACGATGAACGAGGGCGCTGTGGATGTTGCTATGACAGTTATGTTATGTTATTATGTTCAAAACATCATAGTAGCATCAGTTTTGCTATTCTCTGAGATGGTCTTTTTGATGTTTGTGAAGGCTGCTGTCTTAGATGATGAAGTGCTTTCTTCTCAACACGCCTTCCGTAACCGATGTTTCTCATCCCTAAGTCTGGGTGTTTGGATGCAGCTGAGTAATGGTTTCGGATGTCAATTTTCCTCGACGTTCTGAAAGTTGATCTCAGTTGTATCTATTAAGTTGCAGATTGTTGTATAAATGCCTGTTTCATGTTCCCTTGTTTCAATTTGACGACATTGATCACTTTGGGCACTTTCTGCAATGTGATTTTCTGACAGGCAGAAAAACGATCTCAGACACTGTGAACTTGTGGTCAGTCCAGCATTTTGCTTTCCTCATAACCTTCCTCACTCGGACATTCTGCTTATCTCATTCCCGCACGATTATGAAGTCGCGTACATAATTTGTTCTCAGCAGAAGTTCATTCTTGCATTTACCAAAGCTAACCAGCCAATGAGACCTGGCTATGTCTGGTAATCTATCTCTAGCATTAAAGCTACCAAGAATGATGCCCATATCTGCGTTCTGTATGTCTGCGAGGAGAGATTCATATCTTCATACAAACTGTCCTTGACCTTGGTGGGTACATCGGTGATGATGATAGCTGCATGTCTTTTTCGAAACAATGAGAGTTTCATTAGACTATCAGTACCTCCCTTTGGCACATTGTGAGTCTGCTGAACTATCTGTAATCTGATGGAAGGCCCAATTCCTTCACATCCCTCTCCTTTACTTCGGCCATAGCAGAATAAGGTGTAGTCGGCTACTACTTCAGCGAGTCGAATTTTACTCATGGCTGCTATCTGGATGTTGCATCTGGTCAGATCTATGAACCAGAACTGTTTTCTCTCTGATCTATCTGCTGTATTACTAGTATTGTGCCTGCGATATAGGCACCAAAGAGGAGTTGCTTCACCTTTGTCTTGTTAGATTATTGATGGCTAAGATGTTATCCCCGTCAGACGCGGTATGCTGACCAGCGTTAGGTTGGAGCAGGCAGTGAATAGGGCACTTTTCTATCTCCTTCCTCTTGCTTTGGAGGTCATCAGTGTGATCCTAAAACGGAGTGTTCAGTAACCCCGGAGGCTGCCAAGTTCTTCTGCGAATTCGGTCCATGAAAAGCGACCCTTTGTTCTGAGTCGTTTGTGTGCTGATCTGACACTATAGTTCTCAATGTATCCTCGACTGCTGCTATGCCTCTCGTCCGTCTCGTCAATCGCCACAGGACTTGAATGTATCTTGTGGGAGAGGTGAATGATATAATAACTAACGCGTGAGTTGAACTTTATTGAGTGATCGTTACGAAGGGTCACCCAGGGCTCTATTATCGAGGTCTTTCTCAATCCAGTGGCACGACAATGTCGAGATGTCTGGAGACGAGTACGGAGGCAGAGGATTGCCGTCCGTTCCTACAGCACCTTAGAATATGCACTGAGCTGTTCGCAAATCTCTTCCCATCTGCCTTCATAGCCGGTGGATGAGCATATCTGAAATGACTTTCCAGTGAGCCAGGAGCATCTGTCCACAAACACAGGATAGTATTTTTTATGCTGCTCCTTTTATTAGAATTCTTTAAAAGCGTTGTGTATTTTTAGATTCATTTATATCCATTAATGTATTTTTAGATGCTTGTGTATCAGATACCACTGGTCAGCTATGTATCTTTCGACAAGTATTTTGAGAGGAAATTTGTTCAGCTTAAAAATTTCCCCAATTAAGTATGTTACGTTGAAATATGTATTCATTATTTTGTTTTACATCATTCTTTATTGTGCACATGTACATCATTATTGTATACAGTTACATCATATTTTATTGTGTACATATACGTCGCGTTTATTGGTTATTCTTTATCTTTGCTGATTTTTCAATGTTCATAAATGGATCTCTTTCATTATTAAAACAGTGTTTGCAATCTCTGCCGAGTTTCAAACAACAGAACTTTCGGACTGTAACCCTATGCCTTTCGCCTACACCAAGCAGTTCTGCTTGCCATAAAGCGTTGTATTGTGTGTACTCTGTTGTATTGGCCTATTAATATTTTGCCTATAATTTTAATTTATTGTTATCATTACTGATGATGAGGTGCTTCAATAATTGGAGTTATTACAAAAACATAACAGTAGTCGTGTGAGTTTTAAATATCATCTCAAAAGTACCATCAGGTCATATTGTTCCATTATTTTTGCTTTAATTATGATTGTTAATGACGGGTGCTAAGTCTCAACATTCTCGCACACCAGGATACTCATACAATATATCAAATCAAGTATTTTCTTATGATATTTAAAAAAGAAGAAAATAAATGATGTGTTACATTAAAGAATTAGTAGTTAATGTCTAAACCACTAAGGCTAAAGCAAACTTTATTATGCTGTTACCTATTTTCAAAAGATATTTTATCGGGTTTATAGAAATATGATATAATTTCAAAATGTAATGTTATTGATGAATTGTTGCAAATGTGACTGCACCATTACAAATATGAACAAATGTGTGCTTCAAGGTTCCTTTTCTGAATTTATCCACAAGGGTAATGTTCTAAATTTATGCGCTAAATTCTTTGTAGTCCACGTTCAGCCTCTTAATTTAAATAGTAAACTATTTTGCATATCAGAAGGCTAATAATATTACATAGTAATGAAATAGGCACTGCTGTGTTGATTTATGCAGATAAAACTGATTGATTCACAACTGTTTTATTTGTTAAGTATTAATGTCACAACTGTTTCATTTGTCAGGTATTAATGGCTCATGTAATCAAAGCTAAATGAGAATGTGTGAGCAACTGTCCAAAGACATTTTCACATTAAGGGGCATACTTAGAGATTTGTTACTTTCCTTTCGCCAGTTCTTAACTAAGGATTTAATTACTGAGAGAACACAAAGAAAACCTTATGCACTTATTTTGGCCCTGCCATTCTCATCATTTAATGCCGCAGTATTAAAAGAAATAAGGATGCATCCCTCATGCTTGCTTTTGTTAAATGACAATTTTGAAATAACCAATAAAATAATTTCTGTTTTCATGTATTTAATTAATCTGTATTCAAATGGTTGCGCCTAAGTCATATCAACAGGAACATCTTACTCTAGCCAACGAACTCCCATGGCTTGTCATTGAGGAAACAATAAGACGGATCACAAGATTCTGAATCATTTGTATTGGCCTAAAATTAAAAATGATGTTGCTAAATACCGTAGATCATTTTACACTCAGAAGATACCTAAAGTTCATGTGCAACATATTCAAATATAATTTGTCAAAGACTTGTGAAGTAGAAAGAACTAATCTTCACTCTACTTAGTCAATAATGAAATTAAAGAATGACGGAAATGAAAAGCAAGAGAGTTTTCAGCATGGTGATACAGTTCTTATTCTCTTGCTCATACCTCAAAATCCTCTTTATGTTAAGCATTATGGTCCTTATACTATTGCTAAGAAAGTAAGTAAACTAAATTATATCAGATAGCCTTATTTGTCATTTAATAACTTTAGCTGTACTTGTCCACACAGTCACGAGTTAAACGATGGCGTGCAGTCTGACCGTAATGATTTTGGTTTAACCAGTCTTCGGAATTCAGAAATATTGAACAATCTGTACCAGAAAGTTTCACATCTGCAGCCACATGAAATGATGTGAATGAAACATCTGCATAAGAACACTTGGTATCCTGATGTTTGAACACGAAAAGAATAAAATTTACCATAATGTTGATATTTTAGAATCAACACCTGTGAAAATGCATCCTTACAGGATGAATCCTCCGAAACAGAAATGTTGGGAAAAAGATCATAATTTGATGGAGAATGGTTTCATTAAGCCAAGTAAAAGTAACTGATGTTCATCGTGCATTCTTGTGTGGAAACCAGAGAATACTCTAAGCATGTGTACTGACTACAGAAAAGTAAATAGCGTCAACAAAACAGATTTATTTCCAATACCAAATTGTAAATGCAAAATACGTCTCCAGCATGATCTTTTGATAGGAGTCTGGCTCATTTTACATACGGAAAGAGAAGAAATTTCTGCATTCCTAACTGGAGATGGACTTTATCTATATAAGTTTATGCAGTTTGGTATGAATGGTTCACCTTCAACTTTTCAGCGTTTAATGAACATGACAACATATCACCTAGATCATTCTGACGCCTACAACGATGACGTCATAATCTAGAACTATATATGGAAAGATGACGTGGAAACCATTCGGGAATTATTTGACTCGATGATGGAACTCTGAAAATTAATTTAGGTAAATGGGCACTTAAAGTGAGCTGCAGGATGTACGACTGATGAGCCATATGTCACCTTTTGTAAGTTTACAAATATGAATATTATTATACCTCTGCATTTTAGGTGTAGATTTAACATGTGACAATAACAAAGCCCACGATTATTACAGGAAAATAATATTATTTCTATATTTAAAAAGAAAATGTCTTTGATTGAATTTCACTTTACCTCGGCTCAGACATGAAATATTTTCAAAAACCAAAGAGAGAGAGAGAGAGAGAGAGAGAGAGAGAGAGAGAGAGAGAGAGAGAGAGATTTAGTATACGTCATATCAAGATACTCATAAACAGACAGGCAGATAGAAAACAGACCGTCAAATACATCAATGTCACTGTAGAGAGATAATCATTTGTCGTTGCTGACTGACAGAATGCTGCTCGAGCTTAAAGAATCTCAGACGAGGAACTTAAACTAAACTAGCTGGAAGAGTATTCCAAAACGGGTATATAACTAAATCCCGTAACGTACTATATATCAACTAGTCCCTGTATTAGTGACACGTATTATATACACTACATGGTCCAACTTGTCGATTTGGAAACTTGTTCTTAAATTAAGGGAGGATGAGGAAGGTTGGATAAGGAACACAAGAGGCAGGTAAAGACGTGGATGTCTAAGGTTGCATGTGAAAATGTTTAAGGTTTATAAACATATTTTAACACTGCCTTAAAAGCAACTAAATGCATGTCCTTTGCATTCTTACAACATTATGTATTTCAAATCGGCAGCAAGTGACACTATAATATATTTTGTTCCTAATTCAACTGTAATAAAGAAAAGAAAGAATTTAAATATAACTTTTGCTAATACAAAAGTGCTTTACAACTGAAGTTAAAAGATGTTAGGGTAAATTTATTATGCGCAAATTGAATTAGATAACAAAGATCCATTTTGAGAGTCTCGTGCCAATGAAAAGTGTTTTCCTGACGACTGCTGAGAAAAAACAGAAATACCCGAAAATGTTAACAATCGAACTTTCTCTAATTAATAAGGAGCTTTCTTGGATACACTTTACCAAACTGAAGCCCTCTGTTTGATTTAATGACTCAGTTAAAAACATAACATTGTTTCCAAGAGAAATTGTGACTAAATCGAAGCACTAGACTATTTGCATACAGAAGCCATTCACCGCTATTTACCCGTAGACGTTTGTAGCCACGTTGTTTGCATAGGAGGACACAAACCACATAAACTCACAGAAAGTCCTCATGTCGACAATTCTAAACAGACTGCATATCAAATGAATACTTTCAAGTAGGTCGAACGTGTGTTGTACGTATTATGTTGTTTAAAAGTTTACACCCTACACAACAATCACCATTGAACCACAATGATCTAAATATTACAAAAAGTTAACATGTGGCAAATGCCAATAATTACTTGCATTTTACTTATATCAAAATCATATAATCTGGGTATTACAAAAAGTAAACAAAACTTGAAATACCATTTGTTTAATCATCTTTAATTATTATCATAATCAGAAGTAAAATGCACTGTCGTGAGAGAAAAGGACATGAATCGATGGAATCTTGTTTCTAGACCATTGTTTGTTACTGTGATGTCAACAACCTTCTCTACCTGCAGAAAAAGAACACAATGTATAGCGTTTGATTAATTCACAAATGTGTGTTCTCCAAAGATGTAGTTTATATACCCCGCAATCAGTTTTTCCTCTGCGACGTTTCATTGCCTGTAAACTTAAAAAGTAGCGTGCTATCGCTGTTGGTCACATGGAAGATACTAATGGAATGTAAGTTCGGGTTTGGACCGAGGCAAGGAAACACCAGCCAAGGGGTTATATTATTTGTCTCCTCACTAAGTATAGCCTCGAGGGCAGATAAATATGTAACCCCAAGATTGGAATTTCCTTGTATTGCTCAAACACCGACATAAATTATTTTTCTCACCCAATTGTTTCCAATTTAATTTAACTTAGCAGATTCAAAACATAGTGTTCCTCAGAAACTATTTTTTGTTCTCACTCTATATAAAGGTTATCAGGTTTTGTACTCTTTAATGAAAATCTGAATAATTATCTAAGTAGAATCTAGCAATATATGCCACTTTTAGGAAAGGAACAATATCGAGACAAAAAGTCATAGTTTTTATGTAAAAGTTATAATTGTTATGTATTGAAAGTATGCTTTTGTTTTTCCAGACTGTGCATTTTGACGAATTGTTAATGAGGGATATGTGGTGACCTGTCGACCCTAAGTATACAAGTTTTACGCATGAGAAATTAGAAATATAAAGTCATTTGATATTATTACTGTATTATCACATTTAATCGATGGATGTCATATGAAATTGGCAATAAATAATTAATATCTTTTATACGATTATGATTTAACTTGCATCAGTTTTAATTTCAAAAACGTTCTATGGTAGGCAATGGTTCGACTTTGTGAAGTACAATATGCCTACTGGGTAAAGTTTTAACTCAGTATGTAGTTACATCGGGAAATTTGTATTTTATTACTTTCTTGGGCTGATTATGGGTGTTCGACAAAGAAGAAATCAGTTTAATATAACACGTTTCTGGTTCTTTACTCGCTTTGCAGTAGCACTCGAGAGAGCTTGGTTTTGTTTGATCAGTGATGTGTATTGCCTGTGGGTATGGAGCTCTATAAAAAAAAGATCGACTTGTACGTGTATGTGTGTGTGTTAAAATGTTTTATCAGAGTTGGAGAGACCTTAAGATGCTTTTTGCGTGAATTTATTTTTGTTATATATCTGATATTTTTATTGTTAGACTTTACAACAACTCCATCAGGCACAGCAAAAAACATCAAGGGTTTCTTTTTAAAAGTAGTTCCTAGCGCGTGGACACCATGACTGCACGACAAGTCTGATATAACCAGACTGAGATAGGAAAAGGAAGGTTACCAAAACAGGTATTTTACTCTGTCGCATCGGTAAGAACAAATACTTTCAGAATTAAAGATAGTCACTTAGTGTGAAGGAAATTTATATTAGTGCAAATAAGATAGATTTTGGTCAGTTTATTCAAGTTTTATTATTTACTTTGTAATGTTTACTGATCTTTCACTGATAAGACACAAGCAAAACTAATGAACCTTTTCTAAACTAGACAAATAACATTGGAATACATCTGACAGTGACATTTGGTGTCACTTGTACACTTGATGGCACACTTTAGTTTACGCCATAATAGTTGTGTGACGTTGGTTAGGGCACATTTTCCCATGTTCCTTTGCCATTTTGGAAATAGTCCACTCTGAGGCTGACGTTGTCGTATTAAACACGACGCCCGTCTTGTCTAAGCAATATATCTAAGACCACACATACACACAGAGCTTTGATATTTATCTGCATGGAATTATTCGTGTAAATTATGTCAAATACAGAAGTGCTATAACTACATATTTTGAAACAGCTGGGAATCGGCCAAACAATTTTATGAAAATATGCCTTATCATTAGTAAAACGTAACGAAAGCAACGTCTTCTGAAATCTCGATTCTGTGAGGTCGCAGTAATATTTTTAGCTGACCTAAGAATCATAACGAACAGCGTATTGTTCAAGATTTGTTTAATAATGGCTTCACATAAATTGGTCATTAATTTTTATGAACATTACTTGGCCATTTTGTAGTGTTTTCCTTAAACCTCTGTTGGTTTTGTACATGTAAATGTCGACATGTAAAAACTTTCATCCAGACAAATAGGATTTCTTAGAAGTTTGTAGAGAACCACGTCTTTGAAACTACTCAGGTATGTCTTCCCAAATGTTTCTTTTGAATCAGCAACGTTATTGTTCGACTACCATCCATGTATTTTACGCAGCAAGAAATAATTTTTTATCTAATTTACAAGACTTCCCGAGTCGTGAAAGGAATTAACCTTTTACAGCTCTCGCATACCGCAGTATTTATTTACTATCATAAATTTCATTGACTAACCTAAGCTAACATGATTTCATTTCTTATTTTTATATAAAGATGTGGCGAGACCATTCCTGACCAGATTTAGTGGCGCCGATTCTTCAGATGCGTGATTGAACTTTACCGTAAACGTTTTGATTGATATTAACAAAAAGAGAAACAAAACATCCACCATCCTCCACTTATTACACCTTATGCATTTTGTGTATTTAGCTTTGAATTAACAAGTATCAAACATCAACAACTGAGGTAAATCTATAATTATAACATATGTTTTCAAAGAATCACAGTATCAACACAAACCTACGCTGAACGTTTTGACAAGTGAATGTTATCCACCGTAAATCAGAAGATACGTGGACAGCAAACTCCTGGTATGGTGCGCGTCGGTTCCACAGCTTGGCAGTAGAAAGGAAATGGACACGGTCGGCCATTACACCGGAGCAAACCCACGGGGCTGCCATAACCAATAGGGAATCCTCTAGGACAGCTGTAGGCAGCTAAAATGGACAAGTAAGTACTCGAGAATGTATTATCTTTTAAGTCTAATACTAGTACCAATGGTCCAATATTATATATAAGAGAATCATACGTGTTTGTAACGTAAAGCTGTATTAGCACCGTAAGTTCAGTTCGATGTAAGTAATGTAACTACTAGATATATAAGGTAAATTATGTTGCGTGCATCGAACAATAGCTATTTATCTCAGCTGTAAGTGGTTATGATTTTATCATGTTGTGCATCATTTCAACTAATTATATCAATCAGCGAAGACAACTTACTATCCAAAAACCACTAATAATACAGATCATCATTATGTCGGACTGCATCAGTAGTCCTTAAATGATAACAATGCATCATAATGTGTTAGAAATGTCAACCCATAACCATTCATATTACCAAATGTATTAGATGTTTGTTTTCTACTTCCTGACTGCGACGTAAACTCCGATCATTCAGAAGAATAAATAAAGAAATTAACAAAAGAGACACATAAAAACAGATAGGCAGAAAAGAGGGAAGAAAAGACAGATACTATACTGACGATCTAAACAGCACAAGCCGACATTTTCTCCTTGATCGATGCATGTATATCCCTCTGGACATTGGAACTGAGTGGAAAAGCTACAAACCAAATTGTTTACACTTCCATCCGGACAGATTGCAATACCTGCAAACAGAAAACATGATACGTGGTCTATTGAATAGGATACGTATCTTGCAAATAAATTAATCAAGTTGCATGCAAATGAAAAAACATAAACAAGCAAAATAAGAAAAAAAATATTTAAGCCTAATATTGTTTAATTTTATAAACTTTTTATAATGCAAATTTGTTCCAAAACTGCAAATAGCATTGCATTTTAAACTTTTAAATCTGCATTACACTTTTGAAGGCAGATTTTACATATGACAGTCGAGGTGCACATAGTCACGGTGGTAGTGTTAGTTGTGGTGCTAATAGTTACGAGGATATAGGTGGTTGTGATGATAATAGTGACTACGTGAGTGGTAGTTATGGTTGTGATAGTGATGACGGTTGTTTTAGTCATAGTGTTGAAAATGACGGCGATAGTGCTACAGGTATTGATGATAATCACTTGGTGTAAAGAGTATTTCTTTACAGAAGTCATCGTACAAAGTATTAAATGATTAAACAAAGAAATATAGCTGATTAAGGAATAAGCATAAGCTAATTTTCAGTTCTCTCAATTTACGTGATAATGGTACTTACTTGATAAATGAATGGATACTATTGCAAACATTGAAACATGATAATGTGATATTAAAACAAAATAAAACAATCAATGTTAATGTCCCACGGCAACTAATAAGCGTTTATTGTAGCAACACATTTTATTGTAAACTTGCAAATCAAGAAATGTGAAAGAAGAAAATTAGGTATACAAATTTAAGCATTAATGGAGGGGTGGTAGTTAAAGGACCTTTTAACATTAGCTCGGCTGATAATAATACGGAAACAATCAACATATTAAAGTGAAGATATAAATGCTGATCATGCAAATATCTTAGTTGCAACTATGTACAAATGGACGGCCTTGAAGATCTTTGAGCTGACCTCAACCAATTGCAACGGGTTATCCATTAAAGTGGTGCAATATTTGTATTGTTCGGTTTCATCGGGTAACCTGTTTTGTTCCGGCTAAGAGAAAATCCCCTGCAGATTCTGGATCATGGCATGAACATCTCCGGCTCGATGTGAATGATTTTGCAATGTTCGTAGTGGTTCTTATGGGTGCTAATAGAGACTACGAAGTAGTAGTCATGGAGGTGACAGTGACGGCAGTAATGGTTGTTGTAGTGGTGATAGTAACAACAACAGCGATATTTGGTTTTTGGCCCAATCAAAGACAAATTAAGAAAAGAGTCGTTTTATGTTGTATCAATTTGTAAGAATGTAATGAAAACAAAGATGAAAAAACCTCATGCAATGTTGCACGGAATTGAATAAAACAAGATTCGCTGGAAAAATCTTGAAATCTTAATGCTTACAATTTTATTTTTTAATCCAAGGTATGAATCCAAAATTTGTTCTTCGAATGGTTTGTAACACTGATGAATTGGCGGAATGAGACGATTAAATTTGCAGTGGCTTGGCGCAGTTTATGGGTACTATCATGCCTGTAGATATTCTATGTTTTGGATATAATTAACTAAGAGATAATCAGATTTGTACAATTATATGTAATTGACGTATTCTTGATATAAAGATATATTAGAAAATCCGAATTTGTAGACTTATATGCAATTAAGGTATTCTGGAAATAAAGATGAAATAGAAAATCCTACTTACAGCTTTCCCAGAGGCATAAGCCTACTACAAACAAGGCTAAAAAGAATTGCATTTCAGTGGTTTCCACACGTATATTGACCAGCATACTGCAGATTAATTATCGACAGAAGTGGCTTTTATACAAAACGGATGACGACATAGCTCGATGAGCATGGCATCAAGTGAGTCGTAAATTAACGCAAAGAAAAAACATACGTGTTTAATTTTCCAACATATAGATGCAATCAATTTTGCCTCGACGTGGGACTAAAGTTTTGAAATGTCGCATAAATTTTCACTATTTGGCTCCCTTATGGCGTGGAAAGGTGTTTTTCATTTGGCCTCCAAGAAGGTGCAAATAATCAACTAATGATACGGTCCAAGTCAAAGGCATCATATTAGTCTTATCGCAAACTCATCATTCTTATGATTAAATAATAAGAGTATAAAAAAAAGATTTGTCTAAATGCATGTATGAAAAGACAAAATGACTAGAAATAATACATGGACATGTGACACAAAACTTTTTCTGATTATTTTCGGTAGTGGGCACAACAATCAAGAGAAAATTCTGTCGTTTATGAAGTTAAAACCAAAGCCCTGAAAAATTCAGTATCATTTCCTGAAGCATTTTCCATCAAATATTCTCCATCTGCCTTATGCCTCTGTCAGGCTTTTTATATGCACACTACATTACATAGTTAATATATATCTAGTTATGTATATTTAATTTGCTTTGTTTGTTAGTTAGTTTTATTTTATGTTATTTCATTGCATGCTATTGTTATGCAAAATTGTATGTTGGAGTTGACCTTGTTCAAAATTGAATTCATTTCTGCTTGACCCAAATTAACTTTTTTCTTGTATTATTTAAATAGCTAATACATAGCGAAATTATTCTCTATATTTATAGGTTTAAAATTGGTATTATTATTATTAATAAAAATAAGTAAATATGTTTATTTAGGTCAAGGTTTTGGAATTTCCTAAGTGAATTATACGAAATCCAGATTATTATATTGTAAACATCAGGATCATTCTAGAAGGTTATGTTCTATTAGGTAATGTGTTTTATATAGAAAATGTTAATTGTGAACTGAGGTCAAGTAGAAATCTGTATATAGTGTAACTGAACGGATTTTGTCAGTTGCTTTAAGATCTAGCACATTGAAATTGTATATTATATCTTCTGTCCAGTTGGGCTGAATTTTATTTCTTCAAATTAGTTAATTCAAGTGATTATTTTGTCTGGAAATGCAAAAGTGCTCTGATAAAATTCTTGGATAGAGACATTCACTGGAATGTATAGTGTATTAAAACCTGGAATTATATTTCTGCGATTAAACAAAGGAATGTTGGCACATCAACAAACAAGGAGCTATAACAAACATGTTATTGTCTTTAGTTTTGAATTTATTCTGGACTTTTACTGAATTTTATTGAGGACTTAAATTACTAGGGCTTCTGTCTGTAATTCTTGGATTATATAGGGATTTAATTTGCAATACCGTAAATTGTTTTTCCTCATTTTCATTTTGTATTCTGGGATAAGAAACCATTTTGAAATTTTACAAAGTTTGCTGCCTTTCACTCTTTTCTGTTACTTATTTTAAGAGCATAGACTCATAACAATCTATTATCTTTGGTAAAATATTTAGATCATTGTTAATACAGGTAACAAGTTTATTTGTATCTGAGTTTAGAACATTATTTATTCACCTGGTTATTCTTGATGTTGACAGCTTAGAATGTTTTAGAAAGGAAACTGACTGACATCATGGGTTCTTTATTGTGTCATAGCTTTTTATATAAATGTTGTTTACTTCAGAGGTATTCATTCCAGAATTAACATCCAAAGTGGAATCACTGGCATTAATTTGGGTGGATTTATTTATTTATATTATTCAGTAGAATTACAATGTACTTAATATTGTTTGACTAAATCATTACTTTGGAATTATAGTTAATTTCTTGAAGGGTATTTGAGATTATATCACTGTGATACAAAAAGACTTTTGGCACTTTAGCACATCCGAAGTTAATGCGATATTGGTATTTATTTGGAACACCAATGGAATTCATTTTGGAACTCTATATATTTAGACTTGTGGCAAAATATTAGAAATATTTAGGAGCTTATTCACAATACCTTAAATGTTCTATAAAATGTTTTATTCTTGTGAAATAAATTATTATACGAATGCTCCTGGCTGACATTTCCAAAAGAGTACTACTGCAATCTTGAGGCATGAATTTTTCGGCAAATTAATGTTTTTCCCATGCAATTGTAACAATTCAGTTAACAGGCTAAGATGCAGATTGTCCACAGGAGTACGAACTTGAGTCTGAACTCGATAAGCTTATTCTGAATAAATATATTAAACTACATCTTTCAATCATACATACATACATCCATATATACATCCTTATATACATTCATATAATCATACATACATACTTACATACATACCTACATACCTACATACCTACATACATACATGCATAAATACCTACCTACCTACAAAATACATACATACATACATGCATACATACAGACATACAGACATACATACATATATACATCCATGCACGCATGCATGCATACCATGCATGCATACTTATATACATACATACATACATACATACATACATACATACATACATACGTACTGTGACCATTTCAGCAGAGGCAGGAAATTTATTACAAAGATAAACATTTCAACAATCAGCTGGAATACCATGGATCATGCTTTGGCTGGCTGTGAAATAAATCCAGGTAAGAAGTGAGCCTATACATTCACAGAGCTCGTCCATTTTCCAAAAGTGAATGTTATCAACTCTGGAACAGGTTCAGCATTCAGTTATCTAGAACCAATATTTAGTCTATCATTGATTGTTCATTGAGATTATGTCTACCAGTACATCAGATGTTATATGAGTTTTATCTCTTGTAAGAATACAATGACAAGAAAATGACTTATTAAGAGATCGTTTTCAATTTTGGAATGAAAAAGTAGTTAATTGTACAAATATCTGCAATTTATGAAATGAATGTATTGGTATAAATTTAAGCAGAGGTGGGATGGCATTCAGTAGTCAGGCTTATGCCGATTTCACGCATAACATGTTGGTAATATCTGCAGTTAGGTAATATGTTGTCAAGTTTTTAAAAAGGGTGTCTCTGTCAGTTACAAAAAAGGGTGTCTCTGTCAGTTACAAAAAAGGGTGTCTCTGTCAGTTACAAAAAAGGAAACCTATTTAAAAAATGTTTTGTAATGGTCACAACTTTGGGAAATTTAAATTGGATAAGGCATTTGTTTGCTATTTCTCAAGTGTTTTGATGAAATGTTTCAGCTGCAATAATATAACAGGTAGATATATAATGAACATTTTTATTAAAATTATATACATATATCAAACAGTTGATGGTTAGCCATTTATATATTGTTCATAATCTTAATTTTATTCACATACACATGGAAAATAGAAATAATTTGAAACAATAATAACACTAAACTAACATTTTGTAGAAGTCATCTGCTTCTGATACAATGTGCTCTTTAGTATGGATTTTCATATGCTGAATTCAAATATGACAATTAAAACAACTGATTGGCTACCGATTCAAAGCTATTTAAGTTTTTACATTTTATGTCTATGAATATTGTGTAGATAGTAGAGCTTTAGTCATAAATTGTAAACCTAGGTCTTTTCATGTGTTAATAGTTGCTTTACATGTTAATATAACACCTGTCCTGTTTATGTAACACTTTTTAAAAAAAGCAAAATGGTTATATAAAAAATTATTATGAAACAAAGGCAAAAAGCTATTATATATATATATATATATATTATATATATATATATATATATATATATATATATATATATATATATATATATATATATATATATAATGGCTGTCAGAATAAAAAGGAATTGCTTGCTTGACCTTTTTAAAGGAATTTTCTAGTAACAATACTACATAGTTAATTCCAAACTCATGTAGTAACATTACCCTATTTCCAAGCACAAAAGTTTTGTGATCACAAACCTTGACGTAGTAACAATACTATATAGCATCCCCTAAACACATGTAGTAACATTATCCTATCTCCAGACACTAATTTCTAAAACCTGAGGCAGTAACAATACTACAACTGATGTAGTAAGAATACTATATAACTCTCCTGCTATCCCCCCAAACCCATGTAGTAACATTACCCTATTTCCAAGCACTGATTTGTGATCTCCAAACCCTGACGTAGTAACAATACTACATTGCTAATTACTAAACCGGTGTAAAACAAATTACTCTATTCTGAAGGATCAGTGCTACACTGAGTTTGTGATCTCCAAACCCTGCTGTAGTAAGAATACTACATTATGGCAAACATCAAAATCATGTAGTAATATTTCCCTATTTCCATGTGAAAGTGTACCACTCATTTTGTGACCTCCAAAATCCTGATGTAGTGTGATTTGGATTTTTTAACGTAGCCTTAATAATTGTTCAGTCATATCACTATGATGTCTGCAGTGTGGCAGTTTATAGTGATGTCTAGCACTGGGGCATCATGCCGCAGACATGTAGTATGATGTCCCACCCAGTCACATTACCCTGACACCAGGCCGACCAGTCCTAACACTAACCTCTTAATACTGAGTACCAAGTTAGTACCATTTTTATAAGTCTTTGATATGACTTGGCTTGGAATCGAACCCACAACCTCCCATATCCAAGGCGGAAGCTCTAACCACTAGGCCACCGGAGAGGTCTTCTGATATAGTAACAACACTACACTGGTAATCACAGAACCCATGTAGTAATATTACCCTGTTTCCAAGGTAACAGTGTAACACTGATTATGTGATCTACAAACCTGATATAGTAATAATACTACAATGCCTCAAATCCATGGAGTAGCATGACCCTATAATTTTCCAGGCGAGAGCGGAACACTGATTTTGTCTTCTGAAAAACCTGATGGAGTAATTTTGCTACAAGAATGAAGTTTAATGATATGCATTAATGATTTTTGTTAATATAGTAACATGACAACATTGTTACTCCTAAAAACCCATCACGTAGTGATATTTCTTGCTGATGATGCTTTACTACTTTGTTAATATCAAACACTTGCAGCACTATTATCCTATTTCCAACGTAATAATTCAGTACCATTGTTTTGATCTTCAAAACCATTAGTTATTACAACATATAGTATTACAAGTCCAAAATTTACTGTTATGTCATAATATTACTTGTTAATGTAGCATTTCTACATTCTTAATCTAAAAATCCTTTTGTAATAATGCTGTTTTTAAGGAAAAATACCAGAAAATTAGAATTTGGTTTTTCACCTTATATGACACTGAAACAATGAACTCCACCACATCCCTTATCCCCCACCAACAAATCGTGCCACAGCAAATTATTAAAGCTTAGTATTAACAATACTTATCAAAATGAAGTTATGGAAGAATGTTTTGTACACATCGATATTATGTCAAGGAATAAAATATACACCGCTTTCAACAACCTTCTCTCTGGTCAACCTTCAGGGCATGTTGGCATATTTCATTCATGACAAAGTTCAATTCATTAGATACAAGCTTGACAACACGATTTCAATTGACTCATTATCACCATACAGTTGTGACACAGAATATACACAGCAACCTTTAACAGTATTTGAATCTGTCTCTGTGGCGTTGGTATAATGATTAGTATCTATAACGTACTAAGCACTTCAAGTATTGGGCTAAACCACTTCAATTATATACACAAATCAGTTTTGTGAATTGTTTTAAAAATTTTTATTGTTTTTAAACATTATAAGTATTATAATGATTGGTATATATAATATTCTAAGCACTTCATGTACTGGGTTAAACCAGCTCAATTAGATGCATGAATGATTCTCGGAATTTTGGGGGGAAAATTTTTATATATTTTCTTAAATGATTAGTATATGTAATGTACTAAGCACTTAAAATACTGGGACAAACCAGCTTAATTTGATGCACAAATCAATTTCAGGAAACTTTCTGTTTGCCCCAGTGGAGGAGAGGAAGGAAGTGCTAGTGTCCGCAGTGAATAACAGGGATAGTCACCCGACCGGAAACACATATTTTTATTTCTTGGCCTTGCGATAAAGAGCACCCCAAATCCTTGTGATGAAGAGTGCCCCAAAGTCATGTGAACTCTATTAGACTCTGGCATCATTGATGCTTGAGTGCATAGATTCAAAATTGCCTTCACTAACTGCTATATAAATACTTCTCTCTCATCCAGGAAATTCTCATCATTTTTCAAAACTCCCATTGTAAAACCTCTGTTAAAAAAATGACACTTGACCAAAATGATTTAAAAGAGAACCACCACCCTATTTCTAACCTCTCATTCATTTTAAAAATCTCAGAAAAAGTTGTTCTATCCCAGCATGTATCTCATTTGAATTACCATAATCAATTATGATATTATCATTATACCAGATTGACTCGGACAGTACTTGAGATGAATGTGTTCTTGTCATTTTGAAGAATTTTAGACCAAGACATTAAAAATTTTGCAAAAAATTTATTTTTAAAATATTCTTGCCTGGTGAATGTTTTATGTGTTCTATCATAACTTGTATCTCATCTGAATTCAAACAGTCTTTTTAGCAAAAAACAGTCTGCATATTGTCCTCGCCATAGTACCTCTGAGAGTAGTTAATGACCTTCTCTCTGCTCTGGATAGTGGAAAGATTACTGCAAGAGTCCTCATCCTCCTTGACTTGTCTGCAGCACAAAAGGCTCTGATATATTGGTATTCACAATAGAGCCTTACTATGGTTCAAGTCTAATTAGTCAGCAGGACACAGTTTGTGTCCATAAATGGAAAACATTCTAGCCCAGTTGATCTATGTTTTGGTATTCCACAAGGCTTTCATTCTCGGCCCTGTTCTCTTCATTCTATACACTCATCCGATGACAATAAAACTGAAACCATCCTGATCACCACATAAAAACTTTCTCATTCACATCCTTTACCTCAAACAATAAGCATCAGCAATACCAACATTAAATTCACACAGTCAGTATGAAACCTAGATGTCACTATTGACAGTATGCTCTCATTACACCATCATATAATGAACATATAAAAGGCTGTATTCACAGTTTTCTTTCAGCTGATGCCACTAAATCACCTTTGATTTCCTTAGTACTTTCAAGAATGGACTATTGTAATTCATGTCTGTATGGTTCATCTTAGTATCTACTTCAGAAACTTAAAAAAGTTCAAAACATGGCTGCTCAGATCATCCTTAGAATACAAAAAAACTGAGCACACCTCTCCTGTACTCTGTAGCCTTCACTGGCTACGCATTTAATTCAGAATCAAAAACAAAATCTGTTCACTATGCTACATTTAATTTACTAGCTGCAGTCCAATATACCTATCTGATCTCACCCATGTGTACTCCACATCTAGAAACTTACACTCCTCTTCCGACACTCTTGTTGTTGTTGTTGTTATATGGTTTAACGCCATTTTCAGCACAAGATGGGCTATGCTATACATGGCGGCCAGAATAAATGGTGGAGGAAGAACCCGGGGAAACCCTGGTAAGAACCACTGACCCACAAGAAGCTACCGCCAAACTTTCTCACATACCTGGATTGGCCGAGCCCGAGACTCGAACCCACGCAGACAGAGGTGAGATGACAGTGATCCATAACAGTGAGCGCTTTAGACCACTTGGGGTCCCCCTACCGACACTTGTATTCTCATTGTTCCTCCCCCCTGCTAAAATGAAGTGATATTGACAGCGTTCTTTTGTGTACCAGGGCCCAGCTTTGTGAAATAAATTGCCCATAGATCTTACACACAAGGACACTGTGTTCTCATTCATAAGTGCTCTTAAAACACACCTATTTTGACTACAAGAACAGATATGAAGACTTAATAATATTTACTTCTTTAATTATTGTCAGCATATTTTTGTTTTGTAAATTTATAGTGTTTATTTTTGTAAGCTGCTTGTTGTTGTATATATTTTTATGTGTTATCTAATACTCTAGAGCTTAAAAAAATTAGGCACTCTATTAAGTCCACATTGTTATTATTATTATTATTATTATTATTATTATACTTTTTCTAGCCTTCAAAATATGGCTGCTGCAGGAATTACATGAATAAATTATTGAGAGCTGTTAATATATCAACAATAGCTGACATCATAGCTTTTTATATGATGATGAAAAGAACAGTCAAGTTGATAATCATGTGCATTAAGTTGTGTCCACATTCCTCATTTTTTAGGCTTGAAATGCATGATAGAACTGAAAACTACAAACTGATAACACATTTCTGATTTGTTTTGATGTGGGTATGCTACTAGGTGAACAGAATGCTGACACAAGAAGAACCATAAAAAATCTACACATACCTAGATCTACAAAACTCATTATTTCACATGACCTTTGACTTCATCATCCTGGTGAAATAGCAAATAATAACAAATTTGAATGAGACATAGGATATTGTAGAGGCATGTAAAATAATAAAATTGCTACAGCTGAAATGTAGTATGAGAGATATTACAATTAATTACAAGTAGAAAAGACAGAATCCTCAAAATACATGGCATTTAAGGTTTAGACATTTCTTGATACATGACATTTAAGATACTATGTACCATATTTTTTCGCTTATGAGTCCAGATGTTAACTGCAAAGACCCAGATCAACTGTAACATAATGTACCAGCAGATCTTGGTCTGTGCAGTTTGCCAGGAGTAATCAGTGGCCTAGTGGTTAGAGCATCCACCTCAGATGTGGAAGGTCGCGGTTCAAACCCTGGTTAAGTCATACCAAAGACTTATAAAAATGATACATGCAGCTGCCTTGCTTGGTGATCAGCATTAAGAGGTTAGTGTTAGGACTGGTTGACCTGGTGTCAGGATAATGTAACTGGGTGGAACATGATTCTACATGTCTGCAGCTTCAGTGCTAAACATCACTATAGACTGTTCCACTGCAGACATCGTAGCGTGATATGACTGAAAAATCATTAAAGCTACATTAAAAACACACACACACACACACACCATCTGTATTAATTCTATATCCAGAAAACAATTGCTTGAATCAGCTGTCATTGTAGGAGTTATTTATAATCCAAATGCATCACATCATCTTACTTGGTCATGTTATCCTCTTGCAAGGTGCCACATTCATCTGCCACTGACGTATCTAAAGCATCATGATGTCCTGAGAGATCTTCTTGCAAAGAACTTCCCAATTTGTCAATAGATGATGTCCCCTGAACATCAATGCTTATGGAGATGTCATCCTGCGACACAGAATATTGTTCGTTACTCATGTTTCTAAAACATTATTACTCTCAGTTTCATAACTGTTTTCCATGGAATTACCCAATTCATCAATGTCAATGTCTGTCTCACCGTCCATTTCAGTGTTACATGGCAATTCATTTGATGATTTAATTCAAGCAGCTTATAAATAATACTTATAGTATTTAATAGCCATCTGTTTACGTTTACTGCTACATATAAGTAGTTATAAGGCAAAGAAACCTCACTGTATGAACCACTCTTGTATAGCTAATCTATGACTGGATCTTCTTCAGACATGATTGTCTATATTAATTCTACAACTAGACAGTAATTGTGACCCCATTCACACCACAGTTGCTGTCATTTAGTTTGATACTCATACACATCAGATCTCAGTCAGGTTAGTTTTATACTTTTAGTCCAGCAAAATACCCCCCTGTGTTTTGCCATCTCAGGCAAAATCACTGCTCTGCCACTCTCTGTAAATGCTATAACAGCTGTTAGCTTTGATCTTTTCACACCAAAGACTCTTCCCTCTGTTGGAAGCAATAAAGAAATGAAACATGGTTACCAAACCTTGAATTTTCTCCTTTATGCAAACAGGCTTTTTGTTACACTTTCCTTCATTCTTGAAACACTCAAATTTGTTGCATGGACTATGAATAAAGTATATTATTTCTCCTTTAGATGAATGAAAATTATATAAGAGTTACCATATTTGAATTTAGTTGTAATAAAGTTTACTACAGTAGAGAAAATATGACTTGACTGTAATATGTGAAATGTAAAATCTGCAAGGAAAAACACTTGCTTGACTTAACACTTCAACTATAGCTGAATACTTATTTGAAGTGAATTGATATAGATGGAAGTAAATTGGCTGTCAAGTCAGCGAAGAAAACACTCACAATGACTTAGAGAATTAGTAAATTATAAAATAGAAACATAAATAAATTATGTCTTTATAGATTGCTAGATTAATCAAGTATTGTTGATTTGAATTTGGAATGTCAAGTCGGTGAGGAAAGCACTCACAATGACTTAGACATTCTATTTCCCTAAGAACATTTTTGGACCTATAATTTCAGAAAGGAATTATATATTTGTTGTGTAAAGAAACTTCTCTTATGCCTTTAGCTTCATAAAACTAATTGAATAATAAATAAATAAATAAATAAATAAATAAAAGTATTGGTCTGTGAGGACAACACTCACTTGATCATATATCTGAGTTTAAAATAACAAATGATATAACAATATCTAGATTGCTTGTAAAAATAAATTAGAAATTACTAGAATGCATATAATTTTGGAAGAGAGAAATAATTAAGAACAACCCAAAAAAATCCTTAAACAAATGTTGCTTTGTGCTTATATAAACTTTGACAAATATTTACTGTCCAAAATATTGCAAAACGTTACATAACTCTATAATAAAATAAACAAAACAAAATTAATTTCAAAAAATTAATAAAACTCACAATAACTGTGATATACCTAGTTTGATTGCTGCTAGCTGACTGAACCCCACAAAGCCTTATATATACTCCTAACAAAACTCACAACCAACAGAGCCCAAACAACCCACAAATCCAACAAAACCCACAACGCCCACAAAATCCACAGTTCTAACAAAACCCACAAAACCTACAAGCAACAAAGCCCACAAAATACACGATTTTTGTTGGAATATTCAAACAAGCATGAGCTAGTATTGCATGTGTATATTTAGTCTATTTTCACAATGATTATATCTGGAATGATTATGTCTAGAAATTATCAACTCGATATTTTACACATTACTACATTTCGATTGAATTGCCTCAAGAATAAAATCAGTTTTGTATTTCGCGGCACATACTGTATAATACTGTTGCTCATAGCAATGTTTCGGAAACTGTGTTATGCACTCTTACAATATTACTGAGGTTGACAGGGCAGTCAACATGTGTATATACCAAAGAAATAAAGAGGAGAAAACCAAATTTAAATGCAATGATGCATACAAATTAATCAATAGGGGATATAAACACATTGAATATGTATCATACAGTCTTAAATGGTTAACTAGAAATAATTATTAATCAAATTATCAAGGATGCCAGCCACAGGCATTGATACTCCAAATTGTCGCTAACTCAAAACATGTAGGCTCTACCAGCTAACAATTAATCGATGATGTAAACAAAACAGACCATCATAGAAAATATTAATGTCAGCTAATTTGAGCAATTCACTGGCAATGCCCTGATTTTTAAAAAAAATTTGAGATCGAATTGGGTGGCATGTATGAAAAGTGTTTACCATATACATGCATGTATATTGCACTCCATAAATGCAGGTTATTACAGTATGTATGTATGTATGTATGTACCACCACACAGAATCAAGTTAATTTGGTAGCAATAATGGTTAATGTACAACTTTCTAATAAGCAAATATTCAAACTTCTACATAAAAGGAAGACATGTAGTCCTATCAGCTAAAGATGAAAAATAAATAACATAATTAGCTAATGATTCAATGAGTCATATATTATTTAAAAATACTTGCTAAATAGCAACATAACTTTGCTCATCCAAGCTAAAATAATATTCAACATGCTCAAAATTATGAAATACAAATTTTTCTAATGTCTTTTAAACATAGTACACAAGCAGAAAGAAAATTCTTTCATCCTCTACTTTGTTAATCAAAACAAATTATCCCTTGGGATAATAGGTGTTTGATAATTGTCAATTTGAAGTTTACCATAGGTGTAAATCTCTGGAACAACAGTTGTGAAATTAGAAATTTTATAGTTCAGCTGTATTTTTATTTAAAAACAGTGCATTGTGCTTGGAATATTTAGGCCTTGATACTTGTTATTTAATTAGCAGAAAGAATGGCCAGAATTTTATATGGAGTTAGTGAACAGTTGGAATTGGAATACGTAAACAACAAACATTGTTACGTATATTTAATTTGCATTCTTTTTTGGCTTTTCTCTACAATTATATGGTATGTATATCTATACTATGTGATTGACCTTGGCCAGTAGATGAGTTAAGGGTCTACATGACAAGTGACAATTATTTAGTAAACAACATAATACATATCTATTTCTCTATGATTATAGATTATAGATTAAATATTCAGATAATTAATAATGGAGGTAAGCATGTTTACTTGTATCTGAGTATTGGAAAAATAGTTTTTGTCGTTGCAAATTCATGATCTTGCTGACAACTTAAAATGTTATAGAAAGGAAGTTTACCCTCATCCTGGTTCTGTTACTGTGTTATAGCTTTTCAAATTAATGCTGTTTACTTCAAAATTTCAGTCTTATTGTTGTACTCAGTTTTTAACTTGAGAGGATTTATTTCTTTAAGGTATTCACTGGAATTATAAAGTGTTCAATATTTCCAGACTAAATCAATATTTTGAGATTATTGTGAATTCACTGAAGGACATTTTTATTACATCATTGTGATACATCACGATTTTTGCACGTTAGCACATTCGAGGCTATTAGAACATCAGCACATTCAGTATTGGAATTTATTCAGAATGTCATTGTAATTCATTTGGAATTCCATACATTTGAACTTGTGATAGAAATTTTAGGATTATTTGGGATTTAATTCACAATACTGTTAGTTCTTTTTAAATTTCACTTTGTATTCAAGGAAAATAAATTACTTGCTGAATTTTACTAAACTATGTTGGGTTTTGTTTTTTTCTGTTACTAAGATTAAGACCATAGAGTTGCAACAACGTTAACAGCAAATTTAGGAATCACCACCTGAATTACATGCTTCCAAGCTGGACAGTTTATGACAATGTCTTTGATCTGTATTTAAGTTCAGGTGAGGATATTCATTTGCCACTTTGTGTTTAATCCTAGTTGAATTTGATTTGCAATCAGTTAAGAAAGTGATTCAAGCAAATAATAAAAAAAGATGTGTGACAGGCAACTAGATTTTAGAGTTCAGATTCCAACAAAACAATCATCCCTTACCACCTTCCTTCAACTCAATTGTAACTGATGAAATAAGTCTCTATTCAGATTTAAGCAAACTCTTGATGGGTGTTTTGAAGGACTGTTCTAGCTTAATTTAAACTTTTATATGAACCAACTCCCAATAGCCAGATTTGGGTCATAATATTCAACCATTATGCAGATATATAGACCGTCTCCACTCATATCTAGAGATCTGAGCAGTGTTGAAGGGTTTGTGAAATATTATTAAGACATGCACTTATCCATTTTTCCACATGCAGAATCACAAAATCCGTATTTGTTTTCTGAAAATGCTCAGAGGAACTAGTACTTTTACTTTGTGGGATTTTGGACATTGTTGGACAGCTGTAACATTTCAAAGTCTATAATTATTTTTTTTTTTTATTAAATCAGAAAATATTCTTGTTGATACTTCATTGAGGAAAATATTAAAATCTCTCTCTCTCTCTCTCTCTCTCTCTCTCTCTCTCATTTAATAATATAATTAAGCTGCATTGGATTTTCACATCCTTTTGCCGGCTGCTAATAACTTGTTATGACCATCAACCAGACCCCAACTTTCTAGCCAAATCTGCCTTCCTGTTTATGTTTAGCAAATGAGTATTTTCCATATCTTTATCTATACACAAACTAATATATTTACTCCACTCCAAGAAATTAATGATCTTAATATTATCCTTATGCTTTAGGGATAAACTAAAGATTATTAAAGTCTATTAACAATATAAATAGTTTTGTTCTTGTTGTTGATGTTGTTTTGGGGTTTAATGCCATTTCACAGGGCAAAGTTCATGGCAGCCAGTATAACTAGTGGTAGAAGAATATATGAAAGCCCCGATAAGAACCATCGACTCACGAGAAACTACTGGTAGCTTTCTCACATACCCACACTGGCAATGCACAAGACTCAAACCTACATGGACAGAGGTGAGATGGCAGTGAATTAATATATATATGAATTTAGTACCATGAAAATTATGTTGATTAAGGGCAATATTAAAAGAGGAAATTTCCTTTTTTCTTTAGTTCACGTTTTTGTTGTAAACATATTTTATACAAAACAGCTTTTGAAAATGATATTTATGTGAGGGCTGAAAACAGATAACTGTTTCAGGTTCAGTAAGTGAAAGTAATGAGGAAAAATAAAAATTATTAAATGTTACTATTTACTTCATTTGTACCAAAACAAAATCATG
>JAECUM010068342.1:0-11551 GCA_016617855.1 Megalonaias nervosa
TCTCTTAGTGGCCAAAAAATTCACAAATGTTTGAAAACTTTATTGATTTGATCATATCATATCAAGAAAACTCTATCAGGATTTGAGAAACATTTATTTGAATATCGCTTTGGGTTCCGCATGTGAACCATTTAGAAAACCATAAGAATTTAGTCCGTCAACTTTCACTTGTACCTTGCATGTCTATAAAGATCAAGTATTAACTACATACACCTAACTGACGGTTCTGCTACAGTGAAGGCATAAAATAAATCTGATTTATGCCACAGTGACTATAAATCCACTGTAATATATATACATTTGGTATTGTGAAACACATTTGGTATTGTGAAACACCGAAATAAACATCTAATTTTTAAAGTAAATAGGCGTATGTTAAATAAGAACGAAAATTTCACCATTTTTATGCACATTCAAAAGATCTCACAAACTACTACGGCAATATAGAATGTGTTTACCTTTTGAAAGAAAAGTCGTTTTTAGAACCATCTAACACATATGCAAATTTCAAATGTATTCCCTTTTGCGCTCCTCCTTAACGAAAAACATTTAAGGCAAATCGTGTTCGTAGCTTACCCATTATGTTCCACATCAAATGGGCCACACAAATGAAGTACATAATGCGCTTTTGTCCTTTTAAAACAAAAAAAATTATAATTGACATTCAATGTCGCCATCCATTTTAATTAGTTTTGCCTTTCTTCTGTTCGCTTTTAGGGACATCCTAAATATCGGATAAGGTTAGATAAATATAGCAGAGGCACATGAAGGAAGTAGACCGACAACAGCAACAGAAAGCAACTTACGGTATTATTTTACTAACGGGGTCTGTAAGATAATGAATGATGTCATATATAATAGTAGAGTATATTGTTTTCCTTACCACGATCAATTTAAATAGTATTAATTGTTTTATTTCCTTTTGTAGTCTATATTCTACCCTTGTATGAATTTAAAATCTTGACTCTGACAAACGTCTTCAGAGCATGAACTAATGGCATTCTTACACACACAAGCTATGAAAGTCATAAAATCAGCATTAAACAAAATTTAAATGCAGTATGTGTTACCGTGTTTGTTCATTGTGTCCAATTTGATGAATTACTTCAGTAAATAACTTCTCAGTTTCTTCTGCTGAAGACTAGATCTAGCCCTTCAGCTGACAACAAAACGGACGAACACCTGAATGCAGTTATTATTGAATAATTATTTATTAAAGAAAGCGATTATATTGCAGTGTTATGACTTTTCATTTGAGTGTAATGCAAATACGTCTATAACATATTTTTTTTTTCAAAAAGGGAGCACATAATTTTAGGACAAAATTGATCTTACCCAAAATAACTCCACACTGCAACAAGTTATCCTTAGATTTTGCCTGTAAAGGTTCCAAGGACATGGTACATCGGTAACGTGCATGACTGCTGCCAACTGCCACAAAATCGTAAATCAAGAGTTTGAGTCTGCTAGGGAGCTCGATTTATACATGCAATTAAATTTCTTAATTTTTTTCCTTCAGTGATTTCAGTTTGTTTTTATTGCAATATTTCTTTGTTTCTTTCATTTTTGTGAACTCTATGCAAACACTTTGAATAAGCTTAAAAGAAACCATGAAATCAAGTTGGTTTCCACTGGTTCCTTACATTGGTTATTATCAAGCTTATTATTATTTATCATTCCACTGTTTCCTGATGCAGATTAGTACAAACCTTTTATTCATGAGTGTGTGTGTGTGTGTGTGTGTGTGTGTGTGAGAGAGAGAGAGAGAGAGAGAGAGAGAGAGAGAGAGAGAGAGAGAGAGAGAGGAGAGAGAGAGAGAGAGAGAGAGAGAGAGAGAGAGAGAGAGAGAGAGAGAGAGAGAGAGAGAGAGAGAGAGAGAGAGAGAAGCAATACAAATGGCGGTATCGAAAAATGCAGGGGCGGATCCGTTTGGGGTCAGTCTTTCACATCTTTGCGGGCGTTCATTTGCTGGATATATATGTTATATAGATATCTTCCTTAATCGTTTAACGTAAAATGTATATGCGTGTTGAATATGTGCTTGTGGATCTTCACAATCGGTCGAGACGACCTACCATTGTTGCTCCAGTTGTCTTAAAATCGAATTTTAAAGGAACAGTTGCTGCCCACACCACTGGTAGAATAGTTTCCTTATCATTGAGAAACAGCTCGTTTACAATGTCTCCATATCCCTGGATTCTTTGTATGTTCGTACCCGTGTGTATGTACGCGCGCTAGGCCGGAAACGGACACGCACGAATGTATATAAACTCTAGTTATACATGAATTTCGTATAGTCATGGGTTTCCTGTGACCCTTTCAATCCTACTATAGATATCTGGACATTTATGTTGGGTTGCGTTGACCAAAATATTTTAAATGGGATGGGAAGAATCAGACTAGAACTCCATGTTGATGCACATATAAAACATTTTGAAAATTTTCCACACCATAAATATTGCCGATTTTCCTGTTTATTTTCAGGTTTTAATTCTATGCTTACATGGTACAAGAAAACAAATGTTTCCGTTGTCAGTCTGACATTCTAACGCTTTTTACGGAAAACAAAGTAATTCCTACAGTTTGAGAATCTGTCTGGTCATGGGTTCTGTATTCCTTCCCTTTCGTTCCATATCAATAGCAGGACTTCATTACATATCTACATACTGCACACTCACCCCAACATGTTTTATATCAATTTCATCTTGGTGTCAGATTTAAGATTCTGTTTCTTGTGGAATTTGTCTCTTAAGTGGAAAGATAGAAGCTGTAGATTTGGGAACAATTGCTGAGTGATCGAGACATTCTAGGCCTTCCTTTATGTCATGCAAATTTGGCAGTCCTGGAGAAACGTTTGCAACGTGTGGTACGAGGACAGTTTTCACATTGGATTAGTTCTTCAAAATGATCATTTCTCTCTAATGTATCGACATTTTTCAAGTCTATCTGAGTCTTCCTCTCCTTTGCTAATGTTCAGTTAGATTGTTTTGGATCCGGGAAATATGCTCGATCTAACTTCCGTTATGTATGGACAAAACCACAATTCTCGGTAGGCTTCTGCTCTCCAATAATTTTGATTTATAGATTTATAAAATTTCATGCTCCATGTGTATGCAGTTTTGGCATAAAATTATTCGCTTTACCTCATGCGCCACACCCGTTCAATAATATTCGAAAATTGCACTTCTATGTTGATATTTTTCTTGTCAGTGGAGAAAATAAACCTCTTCATAATAAACTTGTATCGATGAACGATATCATATACAAGCAATCGAACACTTCCTCTCTTCTCCACGGTTGTCAGATTTATTATTTTTATAGCAGCAGTGTCAGAAGAATTCTCATTATGTATAAGATTCCTAATAATACCACACATAACATATTCACAATGACATAAACACGTTGTCGAAGTCTTTTTTTGTTCAGTTTGCACTTTTCAGAAGACACTGATGAAAGGGAATTATTTCAAAAGATAGATAGATAGATAGATAGATAAATAGATAAATAGATAGATAGATAGATAGATAGATAGATAGATAGATAGATAGATAGATAGATAGATAGATAGATAGATAGATGGAGAGAGAGAGAGATGGTGAGAGAATGAGGGAGAGAGACCGAATGTACGAGATGTGTTAGCGTATCCTTATGAACACATTATATTGCAAATAATAGGGAACCTTAATAAAATGCTCTACAAAGACTAACAATACCAAAATCATCACATGGAATGATGCATGATTAAAATATTATTAAATATACATTATTGGGATATTGCTGAAGGAAGGTAACTCCTGCAGACATTCATGTTTTCCAGTTACCTCTCATGCATAGGAAATGGGTCCAAGATGTATTCAGTTGAGACAAGGCTCACACATGGCAGCACTACTAGACTTGCCATATATGATTTGTGCCTCATTTCATCAAATCAGTGCAAAATTGTTTATATGCCCGTTGGCAATACGTTTGTTCAGATGTTTGTAGGACTGGGCATGACCTCATCTGCTGGCTGTGTTAAAGAATCCACTTACCAATCCATCCAACAATCAACTCATTTGTCTATCTTTAGTTGGAAGCTGGCATACTGAGAGTGTTCAGAGTGGTGTCTTGTACATAAACATAATTGTCAACAAATAAGTAAAAAAAAACCCCATAAAAGTGAGAAGATTCGATTATGATCTGCATTATACGTATACAAGCCATATTTATTTCCGATTCTGAAGATAACAGCAATGCATTTGTTGAAACAGTAACATAAACAGTATACAAACTAACGTAGAAGTATTCAATTTTACGATAATCTATGGATATTACAATTTGTTATGTTACGACACTGCAAAATATACTTAATTTGACGATGCAGATTAAGATTATTAAAATTTATGCTTATGGGTAAGACGTGTGGTTAATTTGCACACAGAAACAAAAATTTGTGTTTGCTTAAATTTCCTTTCTACCAGCAATACGCTGACAAATAAAATAATGCATATTTATATAGGTCTGCAAAGTATACCTGCAGGTCTTAGTCCGTGCAGTTTGGAAAATGTAATTAGTACCAACACGTGTATGTATATATGTAACGTTTACAAATTTGTGCCACTGGACCAAGTTAAGACTTACATGAAAGAGCATAAACACGTTACCAAGAGTTTCATTATATACTTTCTTGCATGGTTTTCCAGCCTTTGACGTCTAAGCGACTTTTTAGTTATATATTAATGCTGATTATAGTCCTTTGCAACAATTTGGCATATTTTTACGCGTCGGTTTCACTACGTATAATTTTGCGTTTTACTGAGTACTAATTTGTGAGCACTCGAACAGAGGCAATGACATACATTCTGCAGATAGTAAAATAAAATACTGAGTTAAATTTACAGTACGTTTAATGGGCTGATAACATTTGAAAAGAAACGAATATAAGGGAGCGGTGTCAGAATGATTCTGCTAAAGGTAACACAGTCTGAATTATGCATTTTTCTTTCCAGGTCACTGCAGACATTATTGATTACTTTTAACACGCTTTGCTAATATCCAGATGGCTAAGCTAATATTATGACAGCATTTGGTCAGTACAAATGATGATAGATGAAAACAGATAAATTTCTGACATCAGTTTCTTTGTCACGAAAGTCACACTTAACAGTGTGATAATCTGATTTATCTAGATTGGACATATTATCTTGACTGGTGACATTTGTAGCTAAAATGGTCAAGACATCTTGTGAAATTCCTCTCTTTTGGCTGCTTATTAATATTGCTGCATAGACGACTAACAAGCATTATCCCTCCTTCAATGTATTATTTCTTTTGAGCAAGAAAATATTTCTCTATGCGATCTGAATGAAATCTGCATTATGATTTGATTTCGTAATCCTAAAATGTGTATTTACTGCTGCATCTGAGGTTTCCTTGGTGTACCAGGCTGAAATTGCGAATCCTTGTACTCCAGTATTTATTTTAGGAGGGACCCTATTTTTTACCAAGAGAAAACAAATAGGAGAAATATGAATAAAATACATAGAAGTCCACTGTTAGATTGTACTAAGAAAAAGGACATTATTCACTTCTAAGAAAATTTTGAAAGATTATGTTTGAACTGACGTAGTGATGCATTGTGAGTTTATGATATAATGAAATATAAAATAAGTGGATGACAGCTATTAAAATGTTGATTATTCGAAACGTTGCGTATAAGACAAGATGGGTGATTATTAAGAGTAATTCTTTGGTTATGGGTTTGATATACAATATTGGAAGAATACAGAAAACCCTTAACATATAATTTACCTCGTTATATTATCTGAGCTTTTTCCCATAGCCTTAAGATGCTAGGTAATGCAGTGACACTGTGGAGTCATAAAACCTTTAATATATCCATGCCATTATCAATTAAATTATAAGTGCAATCAATAAAGAATACAAAAATATATATTTCTTTAGACATTGTTAACTTTTGATTCATTACGGTAATGCTAAGAGATCTGGTAACGGATGGTAATTTTAAATTTTAAAAAATAGATAAACATTTATTCTAATGGTAAGTGTCCGATATCTAGGGATGACTCACTGTTTGTCGTGGCTTTTCAATGCTCGTCGGCCACAGACCCAAAACTCGCCTACCCGTTATATCTGACGTCGTGCATGAAATAACTCAAAATTATGTGAGAATTAACGATTGCATTTCTAGTCATCATTCTCACTCACAATAAATTACACGTTCATTAATATTTTAACAGAAAACGATTTACAAGCTTTCAAGAATGTTTAAAGTTTACATAGAACTTACAAAATGTAGAATAAAATTCTAAAAATATTGCTGATGTGTCGTAAAAGAAATATCGTTACATTTAAGTATATGACAACTAGGTCATATTAGGGATCTTCAGATGGTATTATTTTATGCATAATAATGTGATAAACCATATAACCGGTATTTGAGTGAGTAGAATAAAACATTGTTCTCGGTCCATGCCTTGCTCATAAATTGAAATTCAGCTTTAGTCTCGACAAGATCATAAATCAGTTTCTTGCAGAAGAGCGACCAAGCAGCCATACCAAAATTAGTTTCATTTTAAATCTTCTGAGTCAGCAACCTTTCAGCTACTTAACCAAACGGATGGCTTGCAGTTTAAATGGAACTGTAGAGTAAACTCACAACACTCTACAGTAAAGGTCCCATGATTACACTGTGCCCAGTTTTTCGTTATTTTGTGGCATTTCTGTTTTCCACTTACTTATCGCTTAATCCTTTATTTCGCTCTCAGAATGACTATGATGGTTATGTTCCGCATGAAATTTTCAAAACGTATGACACAGCAATACAAATATGAATACATTACAAATTATTTCATTCACTAAATTAGCTTCAAGTCGAAGATTTTATCTTATATATGTAACAAGCTTATCATAGTTATACAGTTCCTCTTTCTTTTTAAAGGGAGATATAAGGGTCGAGACATTGGTTAATGCCGCAATATGAAGAGCCAAACAATAATGACTAAGACGTCTATCGAGGGCACGTATCTGCTGAGGATTGATGTTGTTGCAATGTTCAAATTAGATTTGCCCGTGTCCTTGATATCACGTTAACGGATAATGATACGCTCTACGTGTGTGGAAGATGCCCCAAATCGATAGAACGGCCTAAGCAGAGGGTCGTTTAAATATTACCTATACATGATCATGGACACGCAGTTCAAGATTTAAATGGCCAACCCGTATCAGTCATCTAATAGCCAGCGCACGGACAACGCTGAACCGTATTTGCAATGGAGTCTATAATAACTTACATATAACCTGAGCCTAGATTGTCAGTCGCCACGGCACAGGCCCTAGTGTGTTTCCTTCGAACTGATCGAATCGGTATTTACAGGTCACTTTGATTTTATTGTCTTCATCTGCGCAATAATACACCTGAAAAAGGCGCACAACAGACTCTTGGCCTGAGGCAAAAACAGACGGAACAATATTCCTGGTCAACCCTGATTAACCGATTTGTGTACTCTCTACAACGTTCGAGGAAACCACCACGCCTTTTCACTCTAAGGTTACGTCTATCTATCTGGTGTACGACATCAAGACACTAAGCCTAAGTCAGATCCCATGCCGGCGTTAACGTATCGGTTATATTACAAAAGTACAACACGGCTGAGAGTGACTTTCGTGAGTAGACCTCGTGGATAGCGCTTCCTACAACAAAGTTCAAGTCTCATTTAGGGATACGGTAAGAGAAAACAATATCAATAAAACTGATGGTCGTGCAGAGACATATGATGTTTTAAGAAGGACAGTTTTGTTAAGCTGCTTCTTCGCACAGATCCACCAGTGTCCTACCAAATTGTTGTCTCCGTTCAGCTCTTATGCCAGTTAGTGTATTGTGGTGGCTTTATATATTGTATGTCAAAAGCCACGCTGTAACACGTACTACTTTAACATATATTATCTAGGAGCTAATGAGAGTTAAGCACTCAACCAACCATGTTCAAAACTTCATATGAACTATGGCTGATATTGTAAGACATGGATGTTGATAATATACGGATTGGCAGATCAAGAGCGGAAAACGGACAAAATATCAGTCAGAACAACGGTCAGATATGCACGTTCAACGTGCACTTGTCGCCAATACTGCGTTCACTGTGACATCATATTCACTTTGCCATTGTCCTCTGCGAATTAGCTTGTTCAAACGCATAAAGGTAGGCTTGATACTCTGCTTATCTTAAACTTTATAATAGGCTAGTCACTTTCTATATATGGATGTTTTACTTATATCTTAAATTTTATCATAAGTCACTTTGTCTAAACAGGTTTAGTTGCGTCTTAAACTCAAACCAGGTTCTAAATAGACATGTTTTGCTTGTAGCTAACAAATAGCCCTTTTAAAATGCTTCTTTGTCCAAGTTCCTACTTTTCTTTGTCTATTGGTGCGTTCTAACCCCAACAATGTGCTATTACATATCCTGCTATCTTCAGGATGAGTAAACTTACATTCTGTTCTAAACTGTAACACATGTACACTACAATACTCATTTATTCAATTTTATTTTCCCGCAGGTCTTTTTAATCTCTAGGATAAGCCAAGATCACTTGTCTATATCCGGAAATACCTCATCTCAACTAAAAATCTCAAAGCATAGTAATCAGTTATGCATATTTATTTATTTAAATGCCAGCTTTACTTGTGCGACGTAAGAAAAGGAGGCAGCTCCCGACAATCTCATCTAAGAACCCTTCCATGCTGTACTCGCAAAACCCGCCAAGCAAGCGGAAAACATGCGGGAAAATAGCACAAAAGTCCAGGTGTCCCCGATAACACAAATTAGGATGCACAAATAGGTTAATCAGATCAAATATACATTGGCTGTATTGCATAACTGAATAACCGGGCATTCTGTCTTGTAGACACGGCAGATGTTGCATACTAAACACATGAGCAGCTAAACAGATCCATGATAACAGCATTTCTTTATTTAAGTACCGTCGACTAATTTATCTTTCAAGCAAGAGCGATCGAAAAGACAAAATCAAACTGGAATATGAACCTCCTATGATATGTGGCACGGGTTTAGAGCCGAAGGCTATAATCGATTGTTCAACAACACAATCATGGAACCAATACAAAAGCGACATCCCACAATCACATATCCCAGCGCCGTTTTTTGTTTTAAAAAACCCCCGTTAAATATAGTAATGTGTCTGAATTTATCTCTTCGTAATTATTCAGAGTTTATATAGTTATATGGAGAAGACCACAGTAGTTTTCAAGATAGGTCCTAGACACAACTTGCGTAGACAACGAGACTCTAAGTCATGCCTTGTCAATTTCAATACCGCGGATTTGGGACTCATAAACATTCTTGTCTTTTCACGACTAATATGAGAATGTATGGCTGATCGTTGCAGATACATGCTGTTGAGCTGGTAGTTGTTATTTGATGGTTGAGGATCTCACATAACAGGTTTTATTGTCATAACGTTGATCAAAATACTTCACGTCATTGTTTACAAGAAAACTTAACTGTTTTGCAGAATGAGTGGAATGTGCGTATTGACACATTTGTTGCTATGCTCTGGCTCAAACACCCAAACAATATTGCAGTCATTGTCGAAATAAATACGAGGCAGACATCACGTATGCATGCAAACCTTAGAATCACACCAGCACGTTTCACACTGGCCTGCACGGGCAAGCTTCTATAGACCTTTGCAGAATATAAATCTCTCAATCACAGATAGACAGAGAGACGTTGAATACGCACGATCTTTTTCAAAATGAGCCGTGGAAATAAGGAATACTTTTTGACTAAGATTGGCTTTAGTATGTTGCTTGCTTTTGTTACCCATTCTTGTATGTTCTGCAGATAGTATTCATTCCTGAACGATTTACAATCATTTATGTATATTAATTTACTGAACATTAGGAAGAAATCAATATTCTCCGGGCATATTTCATTAGATTTAATCTCGTAGAATAACTACAATTAGTACGAAAATTCAATTCACTTATGCAGTAAAAACGAAATCAAATTCTGAGCAAAAGCTATTTGTACATCTACATTATTTCACATATCATTTTGGTAATGGTGCGTTTAAAACAGAACTACACAAAATAAACGTTTTCATGCTATTGAATGCGTTTAGGAACTTGCTGCCTCACTGAAAGTTGTCTGCAAAACGATATGGTCTTGATATTGACTTTCTTGTAATGTCCGACGTTAACAGACGTGCCCAGATACAACATTAGTTGATTTTATAATATAGTTTACATGCTTTTATGGTTTACCATTTTCAGATAATTCTTCAATGCTATTCATCTAATAATTGGTAATGTCAATGTTCTTATCGTTTATTTACATTAAAACTATTTTATTCAAACGTCGTTTCCATCATGATGGTTGCATAATTAACTTTTATTTCAAATTAAAATACGAAATCAATTTTTATAATTTTCACTAGTTTTATTTGCACCCGTTCAAGTCACCAACGTTAATCTTTTCAATCTTAGTACCATGCCTTTGTGATATCAATATTTTATTTTTATTTTGAGCCACGTGTAACATACGTAACTCATATACATATGTCAGGTTGCCTAGTCAGTGGGGCTTAGTTTAGTTATCTTTTGCCAAACGTGACTCTGTTCTCTTATTTAAAATAGTGTGGTGGTCTTTATAGTGAATTAAAAGACCATGCAAATAAAGATCAAAATATTTGGTTCTGGTAAAGAGCATTTTAATAGCGAGATAGCACGATGAATTATTAATCAAGTGATTATATATATATATATATATATATATATATATATATATATATATATATATATATATATATATATATATATATATATATATATATATATATATATATATATATATATATATATATATATATATATATATATATATATATATATATATATATACAGATGTATCAAATGCAGATATAAACCAGTGCTGAGGTCTCTTTAGATTTTTTACACTGCAAATGTTTAAATCTTGGAGGAATTCATTAAAAGGCATTATGTTATCAATATTGAAAAATATATTACTGAGGTGCAACCAGTAAATATGCAATACATTAGTAACTTTATGGCACTAAATAAATCAGATTTTTAAAAATATTATTAAGTAAATAATTGAGCACATATTGTTCAGTTGTCAAAATCCAGGAACATATCTGTATCTATTGTGTTTATTTCTGCATGCATGCAAGTTCTCCCGGTTATCTCAAAGTAGATGTCTACGAGGACTGAATAGAGGCTGTTCGCAGTTAACACTGAATAGTGAAGTAAATTAATCACGGTTCGTGGGTTCGCTTTCTAAATGGATGTACGGGAAAAGTCAAATATGTTTCATGGCAAAGAATTTCACTATTAACGTCACAATATCAAATTATAAGATTGTAAACAATTTTGTTTGGCTGTGTGCATTCACTTTACTTTTCCAGCATTACTTAAATAACATTTTGCTTCAAGTATCGTTCACTTTGAAGGATAATATCTTTGCTTGGCTTTAATCAAATATACGTTACAGTCAAAGTAAAACAAAAA
>JAECUM010068343.1:0-18715 GCA_016617855.1 Megalonaias nervosa
TAGCTATTTTTACATTTTAATAGCAATAAGAAAATAAGAACCCATCACGACTTATGATTATTGTTACAGTATTATGGCCAGGTGCGTTGGTGCTGATGTTCTACTAGAATCGTTTAGATGTATTAGTGTCGGGCCGTAGAAATTTCACCCATGTTTGGTATTATAGGCAGGAAGCAGGCTATTCTAGGTTCCTGCCAAGGAATTATGATCAGTGGGTTTTACTTTCTTATACAAGGTAACATGTAAGATAATTATTATTCTCATTCAAACGATTTGGTCAATTTATAATGTTGGATATATTGCAGTGTAGCATGCTAATGAAATGGGCATTTCTTGTTCAAAAGGAAGATAAAGATAGCATGTTAAGTTTATATCATCATGTGCGCGTATGGTACATGTGCATCGCACTCCGCATGATCTACTGTGCATACTAGTACACAAATGGATATAAATTAGTAGAAATTAAGTATACATCGATATCTGTCTATCTATTGTTCAGTTGGTTTCCCTCTTTATCTGTATATTTTCAATCTTCTTTGAAGTCTCTCCACTTTAAAGTGGCAACCGAAGCAGGAATCATTTCCTCGAAAAGGACGCCGAACACGATGTATCTGATAAAGTTTTGAGGAATTCCTCGCCCAAAAGTTGTCTCTTGCTTTCTTGACAGATGTTTTTTTTAAACAATTTAGTTGGTGCAACTGACAACCCCACTTCTAGATACAAATCTGGACAAGAAGCAAAGAAGCGAATACTACCTACACTTGCTTGTACGTGCTCTCAATGCAATAATCGAAAATTATTGAAAGATGACTGACGATGTCAAATTTATTTATTGTTATTATTATTATTATTGTTAGTAGTAGTAGTAGTAGGAGGAGGAGTAGTAGTAATAGTAATAGTAGTACTAGTAGTAGTAGTAGCAGAGACATTAGTAGCACTAGCAGTAACAGGTGTAGCAGCAGTAGTTGTAGTATTATTTGCTTTGGATAACATGTTTATGCAAAGGACACGGTTCATTAAAAGAAAGTAAACACTATATGCACTCAATTTCTTGATTTAGCAACTATATTT
The DNA here is from genome assembly GCA_016617855.1 of Megalonaias nervosa. Classification (NCBI taxonomy): domain Eukaryota; kingdom Metazoa; phylum Mollusca; class Bivalvia; order Unionida; family Unionidae; genus Megalonaias; species Megalonaias nervosa. Next base: position 1,072 of record JAECUM010068343.1, read on the forward strand.
TAGGTTTGTAGAAAGAAGTCGTGAAGGAAAAGAATAGCAATTAATGGACCTATTTTATTGATTGATTTTATTATGATGACGTTTTTTTCTATTTTGTTTTGTTTCAGAGAACTTCAACAGATAAGTAACGAATGGGTTAATCATTGTAAGGCACTGACCCAACAACATACTGCAGAAAAAGAGCAACTGTTTAATTCCGTCGAAATTCTGAAATCGGAAAAAGATAATTTACTGACAAGGTGATTGTTTATGTAATATTCAAATTTTAGTGAGATTACAATATTCGGTTGTTCATAATACGTATGCTCCTAATTTAATTTTGAAATATGTAAACGCACCGGGTCTCAAAGTTTTGATTGGATATTTGAACAAAGACAATTCCTGAGTAATTGTATCATCTTATATTTAGGTTGAGTATAATAGCAGCAGATCAGCTGACACATGGAAACGTCGATATTGCGGATTTGAGTGATGCAGATCGACCGACTAAGCTTCAAGAAGTGTATTCAGAACTTTATGACAATGAGTGGACGGATGCTTTTGAAGAATTATTGAAGCAACCAAACGTTTCGGAAAAAGTTGCAATCAGGACACTTCTAGATATTATCATGGTAGTATATTTACCTTATGCATTGCTGCTAAAGATTTTATACGATGTTTAAGCTTAGATCTGCAGTACGAGGGTCCGATATTAAGAGTCTTCACAAGACAGAAAGCTATTTACTTTGCTGGATTTCATAAACACAATTGATTTATTCTTTGAATACGTTACTCAATCATACTACCTTAGGAGACCTACTACCTCGCGAATCCAGTGTTCCCAGATTGAAAAGAAAGGAAAGTTTAGCTAAAGAGCTGAAAATTATATGCCCACATAGGAGGCGGTCGGGCAGAGCGATATCCCTTTGATACAGGGATTGGCAGCAAAACCCCTGAGATTTCAGTTACTACTTCCGCTCATGCCTAGAAACAAGCTCTTACCACCAGAAACCTCTCAAATGTCAGAATTAATTTTGATAAAGGGTGGAGCAGTTCTTGCTTTTAATTAAAGTATACACGTTATATGCTCCCAACATTCGTTTCTTCCTATATCGAAAAAATTATGCCTTTATAATTTTACCACACTTTGTCGTCGTTACACATTTCATTGTACTTATGTACCTGGACGGGTAGCCGATGCCACTTCGCAATAAGTTCGGACTGAAATGTTTATTTTATGCTCGTGCAAGTTGTTGGGACTTATAGAAAACTCTAATATATGCATAATTCCACCACGACTGGGTACTTAAAGGTAAGTTTTCTACTAAAATATTTAGCGTCCGGACGCTCCGCGTGATTGTATTTACCAGTACATGACTGGCGGATAACGAAGATAAATAATCAAAGCACGGTCCAGTTACTAAACGCCGGAAATCTACATGATCCGAGACAGACAGACACCTCTGTCACTACTACAGGACTCATCAGTGATGGCGATATCTATAGGTATTGCCTCCTCAGGATTCGGCTCAACATCTCTTTTTGAATAGAGAGGAAAGGGGCAAATCAAACTATCACCTTGCACAGCCGATTCGCGGACTGGTTACGTGGATCAATCATCGCGTAACACGCCCGTCCATTATGACTCAACGACGTCCTCCCTACAGAGATGGCCTATTTCCATTCCGAACGACCTATGCCTAATATAAGGGATCATAAGGGACAATGTCCTCAACATCTACATGATAACGTACCGGAAGTAAATTTGTCATCCAGTCCATCAAACCTGTTGTACAATGGTACATATGGAGACCAGTCTAACCCACATTCTACCTCAAAGCACTAATTAATTTCGATACCTAGCTTAGTACCTCAGCTTCCAAAAGATGTCACTTCGCAGTTCTGTCAACCGTTTGTCAGTAGAAGAGACTCCTTAATCATTGACTGGTTGGAAATCACCTTTTCTACTTCAGGGCGCTCCATGAGTTACCTTAGCGGCAGACCTCGACACACTTAGTCAGCTCATATTCAGGCAACTAATGGAATGCCATTGTCACCTTATGCAAGCAAAGACGATTACGCTGGTTCTGCCCCCTCCTCCTACCGTATGATCCACCGGGACGGCAGCTTCAGCATCTACTGCATTTATCAGGAAACAAGAATAATCCAACTTCAAATTACTTCAGCAAAATGGCAGAACTACAGACATTTTGAACTGCGTACTACATCAACTGCAAGATCTCAGCATCAACAGTTTCTTTATCTCAAACAAGCCCCTTCCGTCACGTTTCCGTGGAAAATTGCCATACATCAGTATTTCATCTGGATACACCAACAGTTGACTGTGACATCACAGCCTATGGCATGAGAAAACCATACTCCATTCGTTTGGATCGAACATCGTTCAGTGACACTCAGCAGTTTGTTCGCGATGCAGTAGCTGCAAGCTCTATATTGAACATGATATATATGTCTATCTTTCAGCAGGCGGAACAGAACTCATCTTCTCCTACTCCGCATTCCACAGGACACTTTTGGGAGTCGGTCTCCAGAACGGCCCGGGTTTTGAACAGAGCTGCTTATCATGCTTTAGCCAATACTGTCACAGCAGCTTCAAATTTGCAATTTGCGGAACATGATGCACTGCTCTCTAATGATACCACTCTATGGTCACAAACTAAATAATAGAAAGAAGCAAACCAACAAGTTGTGAAAAACTTAAAGAATTAAGTCATCAGTGAAAACGTGAGAGGAACTTGCATTATTATGATGAGAATCCATAATAATCCTGATACAATTTTATGAAGGCCTAAATAAATCAACATTTCTGTATAAATTTCAAAACCAGAAATGTACTGGTCCGCCAAGAATCAAGATGGCGTCGTCCAGAACTCTTTCGAATAATTCACAACAATTCCAGAATAATATTATAATAGTCCAAATAATAAAGCACTTACTATTTCTACTGAACAGTCTAAACGAAGGTATGTTTCCTCTCGAAAAGCATCGAATTACAACATTAAACACAGTTGCGACTTACCTCAGGAACATAAGAAATGTAAATCATTCCAAAATCGGAATGCAATTGATTGCTCAATCCTCTCTCTATATATAGGGTCTACTGCGACTATATTTCGCAATGGACCCCACGTGACAGAGCCCACTACTGATTTTGCACGAAACTTAACTATTAATGTGACCGAGCCCAACCAATGGGAATTTTGATGAATTCTTCTAAAAACGTCAAAACCCATCAACCAATTAGAAATTAAGCCAAAGGCGTCATTTAAGTCTTATTATTAAGATTAGTATCAATAGTCAACACATCCGTAATCATCTATTTATAAACAATATGCAATATTATTCTTTTAACAGATTCGAGTCTCTTAGGCAAAACTAACTAAAGATGGTATGTACAATTTACAGCCATGAATAAAATTTATAACAATTAGATAAACTCATGTTCCATACCACCTCCACCTTCCTTAAAGGTGATCATGACGCCAAACTTCGATCACAATGTTTATCCTATATTTTACTATTTTAACTGCCAAACCGACGATAAGCCCTTGAGGAAAAACATTTTCCTATCCGACAACCGCAACCTCGATTCGAGGGCATTTCGGGAAATCAACAAATGGATTCATGGAAAATAACTTGAACACAAGCCCCTGACAAGGCGTCCTACAGAAATCCCTCCCGTCGAAAGTCACCGTTCTCGGAAGCCAAAGTGGGTAAAAGACAGAGAAGTATCGATCGCTTACGCCAAAGCTTCTCTACAAGACCGCCTCCATCTCTCCAAAAAATGACATCACCTCCAAGATGATCCAGGTCGAATCCCGGTAGGATAAAGGCTTCAAGATTTGCCACGACGATATATGGACCCTGCAAGATGTTTCCGATTGACTGTGCATCACTTTTAAAACATCTCCTCCTTTTTCCGGAGTCTCATCAGCTACAAATATTCCAACAGACTCATTCAAAACTACCACCTTGCAGAAAGAAATAAATGACCTTTTCCAGAAAATGTCAGTAGAAATTGTTCAAAATACATACTCTTCTGGATTTTATTCCAGACTTTTCATGGTCCCAAAGGTAAACGGCGCTTTTCTTCCTGTTATAGACTTTATCCCCTTTCAAACAATTCATTCACACTCCTTGGTTCCCGATGGAAACACCATGGTGCATTTTGAATGTCATTCAAGAGGGAGACGCATATCTTCACGTTCTTATTTCAAACGGCTTCCAGGAAATTCATGCAATTCACCTAAAACGACATCGTGAGACAATTCAAAGCGCTCACATTTAACTCAGCGTTAGACCATGGATCTTCACTTGTCTGAAGAACCGCATTATGGCTCATGTACGGACCATCACCAGGGCGGCAACGTCAATTTACCAGGACATCCTGCAAAAACATAAGGTGTCTTATATATTGGAAGACGACATTATAACCCCTGTTACAATGCTTACAAATTTGAGTTTCCTCGTCAACAAGTACAATCCCGACCTAGTACCATCTCAATAATTTGTTCATCTGGGTATGGAGTTCAACACACAGCTAAACAGAGTAGGTCTCCTTCGGAATGGGCATTAAATTCAGGACTATGGCGGTTTCGTTCCTCTCGAGGAAAAATCCCTCAGCTCTGGAATTCCTTCACCTTACAGGCTTGCTCAATGCTGCAGCAGACCTCATAATCCTAGGTCGCTTTTATATACGCTCGTTACAAATGATTATTTTCTCCCAATAGAGGCCAAATGTGTGTCCACTGGACCAAGCTCAAGCCATTTGCATAAATACGAGGTACCATCTGCAGAAATGAAGCATCCTAACTTGGCTCACAGCGGGTATACCTCTGCAAGTACCACTACCGAAAATCACAGTCTGTATGGAACAAGTACATAAGGATGATGGCACACCTAATAGCATCTTTTCGGGAGCCAGTGGGTTGTGGTCTTCCCAAGACCGGTATATATATATATATATATATATATATATATATATATATATATATATATATATATATATATATATATATATATATATATATATACTCAAGCTGAATGCCATTTTGAAAACCTTTCACTGGTTGAAGGAAGTTTTAGCTGGAAAGGGAGCTGAGGACTATCCGTCAACTCTACGGTGTTAACTTATCTTATCTCAAACGGCAGGGCGGGACCAAGTCTCCAGACCTCTGCAAACTGGTTTGTGACTTTCTAAAGTGCTGTAGTCAACAACAAACCCATGTCCAAGATCGTCATATTCCTAGATGTCAAAACGTACTAACAGTTTCTTTGTCCCGGAAGAATCAACGCATGCATTTTGAATGGTCACTACATCCCTCGGTTTTCACTTAGATATGTACCCGATGGGACCGACCATTGCTAAACCTGCCTGTGACAAGGTGGAATACGAACATTTGTCTATCCAATCCCGGATCACGAGGCCTGGGCCGTCGACGAGCCATCCATAGATTGAAACGGCCTGCACACATACGTTTACCCTCCAACACCTCTGATTCAAATTAGACACAGTATGCAAAAGAATCGGGTAGCAGCCTCATCCTCGTTTCACAAAATGGAAGCGATAAGTCGTGGATCAACAATCTCATCGATCTCACAACGGAATTTCCCCTGAAATAGAGAATTTCCCTCATGTACTCAAAATACCATGACGACAGTGTTTTTCATCCTAATCCAGAGGTACTGAACCTGCACGTCTGGATTATATTAAACACGCGCACAGAAATAAACTGTTCTTATGACCATATGTAGAGAGAGTCACTCAGGAAAAAGGGCTTTTACCTCTGAAAGCATACGAAAGCAAATGGAAAATATTTCACATCGTGATATACACAAGAACACATTATACCTCCTGAGGCTTCTATACCTGAAATAGCGTATTTCCTTCTCTGGTTCTTGTACGCGAAGAACTTAGCACTAAGTAGAATCAACGGTTACCGCTCCACGATCGCTGATACCTTTCGTCATCATGGAAGAGAGGATATTGGACGGAAAACAGACTAATCCAACCTTCTTCCTAACTTTCACTATACAGGGCTTAAAAACGTCGGCTCTGTTACAAAAGTGCTCATCTTCTTTACAAGACCTGCTTCCTCATTACATTAGCGACAACAGGTAAAATCAGTGAAATATATGCCCTATTAGTGGATCCGATTTACATGCAGCTCCCACAATACGGATCAGTTTCGCTCATGGCGGTCCCCCCTTCATCGCCAAGAACGGGCTTTCGTCCATGAGTAACCATACTTTTGTAATTAAATCAGTCTCTACTCTGGACACTTCCACTCAAAACCACCAGAATACCCAGTACGGTCTTTGAAGTGGTATCTTAAAATGTGCAGCGCCGTTGCGTCCAGGGAGATCACGCCTATTATTACCTCTCAAGCAGGGACTTGGAGATAAAATGTCACTGACATTTTCGTCCTGGATTAAGTGGATAATTCGCTCTTCATATTGCAAACTAACCCCAGCTGAAATGAATTTGTTCTACATTTCGGCTCATGAGGTTACAGCAGTAGCCACAATTATAGCCTCTTAACGGAACTATTCTCTAAACGACATTATATCCATGCCGTGTGATTGAGATCGGAGTCCACAATCAAGTGTTTACATCCGTGATCTTTCATACCAAAGGTCTCAGCTCGACTATTGTGACCTATAGCCGTGGCGCAGCAGGTCACCTTTCCATGTGGCTTGATAGCTTCATAAAACCTGGCTTCACGATTTCCGCTGAATTTGCCGAAGGGAAAAGTATCCCTTTTCTAAGCCTCTCCCTGACAGGCAGAGTCTTCAGAAGAGAAGCAACCTAGAAGCTGTCTCCTATACCTAAGGGGACCGGAGTAAGGTTTAGTATCTTCCTCCTCCTCGTACCTGTCATCCTAAGGTGTTATGATTGAGTAACGTATGCACAGGAGAAACTAATGTTTTATAGTAAAATCTGTTTCTTCACGAATGCATACACAATCATAATATACATACACCCTCCCAGTCTCCCCGTAGTTACATCCATATAGAGAGGGTGCCCTACACTCCATTAGTAACTGAGATACTCACGGGGTTTGCCGTGAATCGCTGTATCAAGGGCAGATCACTCTACCTACAGCCAAGTAGGTGGACAGATAACTTTTAGCTCTTTAGCTAAGTGTTTGTTTCCTTTTTTCTGGAAGGGCTGGATTTTCGAAGTAGAAGTAGCTGGCCTAAGGTATTATGATGGGGTAAATATTCGCGAAGAAAAATATTGTACTAGAACAAAAAATAGTATCTCGGTCTACTTTGACAACGGTCAAGCAATTTCTGGATATCAGAGATTCCCATTGCCCACTGTGCTGTCTCCTAAAACAGCTGGACCTAAATGGTTTACACAATCTCATCTGAGATGCACACGCTGTGGCCGATCATGCAGTAGGACAGGAACTAAGTCAGGGACGTGAAGGCCTCAGGAGCCTTTTCCTGTAACAATTAGGATATCTTCGATTTCATTTCATCTTTCCCAAGTGTCCTGAATTGTCCCCTATTTATGTAAAGTCATCTACAGACCACTGTATTTCATTTAAGAATTAAAGCGCACATTTTTAAAAGGTAGTTTTTGTAGGTGTACGAACTAATCACCAGTGGTCAGTACCATATTGTTGAGAAAACCTTACGCCTTAATGGAGAGACCAGATCTTCTGATTTGGAATTCAAGCATCTAATCTTAAGGTCAAAGTTAGTTTTAATAAACAATGAAGTCTTGTCTAAATAAAATGAAACCGCTGATGGTATTGGTTATGCATTTCCACTTTATGCCTGTGCATAGATACAAATACAAATGTAATATCCGGTAACGACTTCTATTCCATCTTTTATTAGAATTAATTCTTACGAGATTAACCTTCAGTTTAAAACGATAAAATATGGCATTTATTCTCGTGGCAATTTTATATACAGTTTGGAAAAAACTCTACCTGTGAAGATAATAATTGATTTTTTTCCTTGAGCCATTAACACACATTGTAACATTTTGTTTCTTCACGTTCGCAATTTGAAGTGCAAGAAGTAAATGCTTACCTATCCTCAGTATACATAGACAGGGACGATGACTATTATTTTAAACATAATTGCCTGTTTCTTGTTGCGTTCCGCGGTGCTAAGAGTCCAGAAGGTAGTTTAAGGTTATGGAACAAAGGTCAACTATGACAACAAATTAATATTGTTCAAATATAATTTGCCTATGTTATTTGAGTGAAAGATATACAAGTTATAAAACAGGTTTAGGAAATAACATTGAGAGTGTGGATACATTTGTTAATATACATATCGTGGTATGCAGCAGGAACATTAGAAAAATGTTAATGATATGCTTTTAAACTTGCTCAAGTCTGTGTTTCATGTACTTTGAACCAAGCAAGTACAAACATTTTCTAGATGTATAACTTGACCTGGAAAACAGTTTGACGACCTGTTCTTTTAACACTATGGTTGTTGTTTTCATTTTTTCAGTGTTCATTCCAGAAGTGCAGAGAGATAACGTGGGGTAGATATGAAATGCTAAAACATGTGGCATCTTCTGTTGATATTGTACAAAGAATCCCCTTTCCATCTGCTGAGAAGGTTCGTTACATATTTTAATATAAATAGACATATGCACCATTGACTTAACATGTTTTGCAGTTTAGTTGTTTTTTTCAAAACGAGTATGATATGTCGGAGAATAGATTAATAAAACAATATATAGTTACTAGAGAAACAAATTATGACAGACAAAATTAATTTCTGTTTTTTGGTTCTAGATTCTGCTTTTTCTTAGCAATGAATAAAGCCTATATGAACTTCACTTAATCTGGATGGAAATATATTGGTGATGCATTTAAACGGACATGTTTTCTATGTACTTCCATAAGAGAAACTTTCGTGGCTGCAATACCAAGTTTCTGCAACAAAGGCAATATTCGGTTTTACATTGGACCACACAACAACATCCTTCTGTCTAGTCCGTAGATGCCGCTTTCAATACCAAACGAGTTATTTCTTTGATAACTCTTGTCACATTAACCCCACTTCTACCGTTAATCAGGGGACAAGCTGTCTCAGATACTAGCATGATGGATATGCCACAGAAACGGGGTGTTTTCGAATCCTAGAGTCGGATCAGCCAGACAAAGAACTTAATCCCTATTGCCTTCGCACGCAATAAACTACTTATGTTGATGTGTCGAACAACAGCAAATCAACAACGAAAATAACTATTTTTATATTATCGTTCCCTACGAATAACTTAGTAAATAGTTTTGAACGATGAAACGTTGTGTCAAAATTATTTTCTTTCAAATTCAAACGAAAACTGCATCCCTCTAGCCAGTTAAATATTGATTGCACTCAAATGATAGTTTCGGTGACTAAATAGAAGATGACTTGAAAAAATTAACTTGAAGAAATTGTACATTTTCGGCAGGTAATGAGTGATGTATCTGAACCTGGCTTGGTAAACCAAGAGCCAGAATCCAGAGCGCTACTGGGCAACAACAATACAATAGAGGATCAAGTAAGGGATATTATCATTAGTAGGTGTAGTACCATTAGTAGTAGCAGTAGTATTGTAGTTGTTCTTTATTACGTTTGTTATAAGTAGATTCCATACTGTTACGACCCTGCAGTCAAATTACATATGTGTTAAAATTTAAATTCTTCTAATTTGTTTCATTTTTATTTTTTTATACCACTAAATGTTATTATTATTATTATTATTATTATGGTGATGATTATGTTAGCAAGGTCTAATAGTTTGTTAGAAACATCGTATTTATTTAAAACGTAAATGTGACTCGTGTAAGCACGATTTTTGCATGACGGTTTTTCGTATCAAGTAAACAGTGAGAAAGAGCTATGTAAATGATTGGCTGGGACCACGTTATTACTTGTTTACGCTTCTGTAATGTCCAGGTGGATTGCGAAATCACACGTGTCCTTCATGCGTGCGTACATGTAATGACGCATTAGCTTGTTTTAAATGCTCAGTTAGCTTAAGAAATTTTTAGTCATGGTCAAAGTCGTAATCGTAGTCAGTCGTGTTTCAGAGTCACATCATAACATCTTACAGAGTTTATAATACCTTAAGAAAGATATTTCTGTGCTGGAAAGAGTTGCGCATTCGTACGTATTAGGAACAACATGTGTGTTGTTAGTAGTGGTATCTGTATTTCATCTACTTTCTAAATAATTATTTTCCCTGGAGAACAACACTACTGGCTTTGGACTAAGACATTTGATGAAATCATTTCTAAATCGGAACAGAACAACACAAATTGTGATTCACAGTGAAAATTCTGGACATTTTGTGTTAGCCTTCGTCTGACGTCATCATCCGCCATCTTGGAACGGAACTGAGGTTCAGACTATATCAAATTAGAACTGTTTATTTCACAGGCCTTATGTGTTTTCACAACTTTAGAACAAATTTTTGGAATCTTCTTCGTAAATCGTAAGTCTTGTTTCACCTATTTACCTTTTCACCGTGTTTTCTAGGGAAATAAATTATTTTTGTTAAAATTTACAAAGCTTGTTGTCTTCACTCTTTCTTTGTGTTACTTTGAACGAGCCGATACGTAAGAATACTCTTTAAAAACTACTTTTTCCTACTTTTGTTAATGTTAGAATTCCCTGATGCACTGCCATGTCTGTGATAAATACGTTTGGCTGCTTTACAAAACGAAGCCTGACTTCATTTGCTCATGTTGTGGACAAGCTACGCATCGATTAACAAAGTCAATGCTTTCTTAAATACAGAAATCTATTCCAGGTTTTAAAACCAAGAAGAGTATCATGTTTCTCGATATCTACATTAAACTGACACGACTTCACCACTGAGTAACTTGTTGTAAGTCAAAATAACCCGGTGTCATTTTAAGAACTTACGTTCTTAAGTTTACAACTTATATATTGCAATGCATACAAATAGGTGTAAAACACTTTGGAAATTGTTTTCTAACAATAAACGAAAATAATGATTTAGCGATAGATTATAACTCGCAGTGACATATATTGGAACTCTAATTTATTTGAACCGACGCGTCCCCCGGCCGATATAAAGTTTAGCATGTGAACCAATTCGAATTGAATATCACTCTATATACACATAAAACATCTAAAATATTATGTTAACAAAATGAAGAAGACCCTTGGCCACGTGTCTATCATAAATAATGAAAGATTGTAACCCGACCAGAGGAAATACGTGTGAAGTGTTCATTTTGCGGAAGTCTATTTTATGCTATCGAAACCTTTGCTTATGACGTTTAAAGTTTAGACCGATTGAGCCCGATTAAACCACCATTTATTTCGGTTTTTAATTCTAATACGGCATTCCACTTCAACTAAGAAAGCATCAAAATAGTTTGTCAACATTTCGGTATATCGATATGTTATTTACATACTTTCAGAATGATGCCATTTATCGAAGAGAGTAATTTCGATTTGGATGCAATAAGTTTTACATCATATCTTAAAATTGTATGTATGATTAGCAAAAACGCAATATGTGTTATAAGGGAGATGATTTTAACCATGTGTTCGATGATTTTCCTTTAGGTTAGAAGACGGAATACTAATGGCAACATATTAAGTAGATTTTGTTGCAGTGATTCTTTTACCAGCTACGCAAATTAAATTCCATGAATTCAATGATTTTGCATCCATTCCTTGCTGCGTGTACTTCATACCTCGCTTTGACACTGTTACCGCACACGCTGTATGCATTTTTCTCTGATGTATTTATACACGTGTAGGTACGATGTTCATGAGATACATACGGTTTTATATGGTTTTATGTTTCATTTATTTATATATGTTTGTTTTCTACTCACATGTAGGATTCTGGAATACACTTTGTGTTTGCTTGCTTCTGCTCTTGCCTTCTTGTGACTCTTAATCCTTACAAACCACAAAAGGTCTATAAATATAATCAATGTAATATGTCGTTTGGATATGTATTAAGAGAATACATTTCAACCTCTTTTACACGATGCAGCAATTATCAAATTGTACTTATGAAGACAAAGTTTGCTTCTCAAGTAATTTCGTGAAATTATAAGTCTGATTAGTATTTATTCACTTTCTCTTTAACAATATCTAAATCATCATGGCTGATCTCATTTATTAATCAGAGTTATTGGTATTTTCATTGCTGACGCCAATTCTTTAATGAAGATCTTTATAATGTCAATTAATGCCATGATAAAGTATAAAGCCACTGATACATGGCTTTAACTTCATTTAAAGGTAGTTGTCACATTGAGTTTATTCCTGTTTGCAATGTTCCCATTTCTCACGGAAGCAATTCACTGTTCTTTGTTTCTCATTATTCCATTTACACTGGTATGTATTCATAATGCATGTATTGATATTACGTGTTTTAAAATCAACTTATAATGGACACAATACTATCTTATATGAAGGATATATATTTAATTTTCTAAACCCAAGAAACAAAAACATATCTATTAATATAGTTTATCTTTTATCAATCTTTAGGTTCTAGTTAGTATCCATCAAATATTTCATAGGTGAAAATATTATCTTAAGTTTCGTAAAACTTTTCATTTACCTGGGTATTTTAAGGAGGCTGTATAAAGTAATGTTTTGCTTCTGATAGATTCGGGGATTTAAGCGCAACCCCAGTTTTACAATTCATTTCACATTTACGCCAACCAACTCTTTTAAAGCAGTATTGGTCTAGCAGATTTGTTTGCAAACTTATGTTTGGGGTATTCTTGACTTTTTACAATTTCTTACTTCGTGCTAGGTGGTAACTTTATAATTCCCTTGTTCTTTTGGCTAGGATGCAAACACGAGGTATTGGGTCGTCCCACAGTATTTTTGCAGAGACTCATTGAACCCATCCACATAGTCAACTATATCACCTCTACTTTACAATATCCCACACACATTGATTAGTTCGTCAACAGAAACTTATAATACATGCAAAACGGTACGGTCTGCTCCGTGAATGTGTGTTTTTTCTTTGCAATAAAAGTAGTTCTAACACGCAATACTCTTGATTTTGGACACACGTTTGGTGTAGTATGAAGCAGTGCACCATAGAGTAATGCTGCATGATTCATGTTAATGGTGAATAAAATTGCTTTATAATAATAAATCATATGTCTAATAAATTTTCCTGTTGATTCAGACTAATTCACTCAGATAGAGTTATAATAATTTGTCCAGATAATTGGCATAGGCGCTTTTACTCCGAATAGACACACTTTAAGCGTTTATGAAATTAGGATGCCATGATAATTGAAGTTGAAATATGCGTGACTTGTTTTGGCACAGGATATTCGAGAATTTCCCTTTTATATGTTTTAATGTCGTACAATTTGCATAAATATTTTATTTTGTTAACTTTGTCATGTCAATGTATTTAAAAAATGACGTCGGGACAAATAAGGAATTTGTTCATCCATCAGAACAGTTTGTTGCGTAGATTGGAAAGATTTACTTTCAAGACATATTGTGTGAGAGACAGAGAGAGTAAATTTGAAATAAGTGTTCATTTATTCGTTTAAAATCAATGCAATACTTGAGCGATGGGGTTACAGTACACTTTGTACGAGACTGACAGCAGAAGAATGTGACATGAAAAATAGAATTGATCAGCTAATCCGAGCAACTTAAAGCAAAACTTTTTTCGAGGGAAACAGTCCTGTTCACATGCACATCCAACGGAAGGAAACGTAACAATAATCATTGAATATACATTGTTAACACATAAAAATATGAGATTAATGAAAAATATAACTGTGTTATAGTATCGCCATTAAACATAAAGATAAAGCCACGAAGCAAGAAAAGTAATGATAGTGTCACCATACAATGTAGGACGCTGTTAATTGTTACGTATATGTAATTTAATTGTGTGTTAGTTTTACATTTTTTATTTTATTTTTATTTCATTGCAAGTTATTATAATGATAACTTTATTCAACGGGTTTGACCTCTTTTTTTTTTTTAGAAAATCCAGTTCAGTTCTAGTAAATAATATTGTTGCTACATTTTTATTTTTAACCGACCTCGGTTCGGAAATTCGTAAACACTCAGTGAAAGCCATTGGTCGTAATCAAGGTCATTATTGGCTTACGTCAACTCAGTTGTAAACAAACTCTTTTTTATTCATTTCCAGTGTGGGAATAATTGATTTTTAGCGAGGGCTCTGCTGGCCTACGTGATGAAAGACTTGTAGTAAGTGATCATGTGACCCGTCACGCGGTCTGAAATTGCGTTTTTAGTGGGATTTAATACTCAATCTCAGTGTTTTCTGGATCGGTCGTAAAAAACGCCTTTAGAGATCAATGTTGTTTTTAGTGTTGTTGCCAGTTGATTTTAAAGTTCTTCTGTTTTTGGGAATTTAATAATTCATATTCTCTGGAAAACATAAGTGCATTTCTTTATCCATATTCTTGGACAAAGACATTTGTTGGAAATTCTTCAGAATTCTAATGCCGGAATATTATTCTTGATTAACAAACTTCAACGAGGAACGTTTGACACATCAGTTTAATACTGCATTCATCTGACGTCATCGGGGGCCCTGAGTGGCCGAGTGGTCTAAAGCGCTCTCCGTTACGGATCACTGCCATCTCACCTGTCTGCGTGGGTTCGAGTCTCGGATTCGGCGAATGTGGATGCGTGAGAAAGCTTGCCAGTAGCTTCTCGTGGGTCGGTGGTTCTTTCCGGGGATTTCCCGGTTTCTTCCTCCACCATTAATACTGGCCGCCATGTATAGTCTATCGTGTGCTGAAAAATGGCGTTAAGCCCTACAACATCAACAACAACAACAACAACTACGTCATCGTCCGCCATCTTGGAACTTCGCCGGGATTCGAACTTGGATTCATTTAGGACTTTTTAGTGATAGGACTTATATTTTTAGATGCCAGGATTAATTTTTTGATTATATTCACAAACTGTAAGTCTTTTCTCACATTTTTACCTTGCTTTCTAGGGAAATAAATTATTTTTGTTAAAATTTACAAACTTGTTGGCTTCACTCTTTTCTTTTGTTACTTTTGAACGAGCCTACACGTAACATAATGTTATGAATTTAGGTCAAGCACAACCAGGAGAAAATTACAAGAGATAGAGTGGGGGGGGAGAGAGAGAGAGAGAGAGAGAGAGAGAGGGTGTTGCATAGTGTATATTTTTAGTATATTGTTTGGATACAAATGACTGCACACATGTCCTAAGAAATTAATCCATTGTATATACGATGTAATTTCACAATACATAAACGCATGACACGCATAGCAAGGTATACACCATACAAATTTGTCTGTTAAATAACAACAAGCTGGTGTCCACTTCTCATTACAAATCTTGAGAGAAAGACGTTCAAGTGCTATACAGAGAGAGATGCCATTTCAAATAGGTCTTCATATGTTACAAAATCAACCAAGCGCGTTTATTTTCCAATCAAGCGCAAATTCTGTACAAAATTTGAAGTGCCTGGAAATAAATTATATAGCAAAACATCTTCTCAAAGAGATATACCGGCCATCTAAGTGTAGAAGCGATCTCAAACGAAAATGTGAAACCGAAGCCACCATGGCCCAAAGAGAGAACGACGGAGGAAACGTGTTGTACACATGGATCGATATAATCCATGTACTGTAAATATTACACACCAGTTAACTTAATGGAAAAGACCTAAACGTGGACACATTAATTTGCACAATGTTGTGGTTGTGGCTGAGTCGTTTGTAGAATCGAATAGGCTTCTTAAATGTACCAAGGACTGTATTCTTTCCTTCCTTATGAATCATCAGTAGCTGATCTATCGTCTCTAATAATGTTTGCTGTAATTCGTACTAATCTTATTTTCATGTATTGATTGCGTTTGTAGGACCTACTATTCCTTTCATAACATGAAACTGGAGAATTGATCAAAATGTCATTATTTATTTTCAGAATGTTGCAAAAGAAAATGAGGAGCTCTCAGGTCCAAACATGGGTGCAGCTTCGAGAAACAAAATTAAAAACGGAAAAGAAATGGTTGGATAACACACAAACACACATCAGTGTCATACTTTAATGACAAATCACTTTAACGTTCTTCTAATATAATGCGCACATACAGCTATTCATTATTTGTTACAGTTGATAATTATTGATTTGATAGCAATTGACAATATGCTTTAGAAAAGACATATACCACATTATCCTCGACTTATCTATTTTGTCATTGCTGCTTCACAAAGGAAGGAACAAACAAGAGCTATATACATTGAGAAGAAAGGAAAACATGTATTTATACAATGTTTAATTTGAAGAAAAGAAAATAAAAGAATCAGTTGCTAATATATCTGAAGAAAAAGAAAGTAGAGGAAACGTTTGTACTTAGCACTATTTTTATTGTGGCAAATTATGTATTCCGATTTGTCAACAATACTATTGTGTGTTTAGATTGCGCTAGTGGCCCAAAAATTGCCTCAAATACTGGAAATGTATCTAGGTATAAAAGCAATGCCGATGCATCGCTATCCAAAAATTTGTTCTGCCTAACATATATCGCACAATTATATTCCGAAGAAAAAATATACCTTGCTTCCACATTAAGAATGAGATGAAGCGCATATATGCATAACGTTTAACCGCAGGTAGACACAATAATGGCTATATGGTGCCAGTGAAACTTAGAGTATTAGAATGTAACACAACATTTACACACAAAAAACTCCAATCAGCTCTCATATATGAACATGTAGCAAAACAGATTTTGCTATCTGATGGCATATTGGATAATGAATTAGGCTTGTCTTGTTGATTTTCAATTTGATCAGCAAATGGATCAGATCTTCAAAAAGCTTACGAACAACACTGTATTGTGTGCATTCAGATGCTATATATGAAAGAAGCAAATCATAAAAATAATTTATATCAGCATAGGCTGTAGGTTTGGCAAATATTATAAGAGTATTCGATATTATTTGAACGTTTCAAAACAGTGAATAAAAGATACTTAGTTATATCAAAATATGCCTGTATTCTAATTTAGAAAGTCTCGATTGCAACATCTCAGATCGATATATCTTAAGCGTCGGGCAAAACCATGTATATCTGTCGATTTATTCAAGCTGAAACATTATTGTTCGTGCCCAGAAAATCATATTATTGAAGACTTTTCTGAACAAGAATCTCTGTGTTAATCCAGTATCAGAAGTGCATGCTGTAAAGGTCGGATGGGCCTCTTACCACCATAATCCGGCCCTAGATGCCGTCCCGATATTCGCTATATTCCTTTGAGTCATATCTATATTGTGGGAGAACAAATTCAACTTTGATGCACGTACAATTAGGCAATTTTTTAGCCTAGTTCACACTTGTTTGGTATATTTTCCTCAAGTCATGGTTTTATCATAACTCACGCTGATTGGGGGACAATCAAACAAAACTGTTAGTAAGATCAATTAGTTTATAATCTTTGTAGTAAGCCCGTCAAGACGTTTTCGTTCATACTCAATACCCAACATTCTCACACTTGTAGAGATCCGAATAAAATATTTTATTCATATACTAGTGTCAGGGATGTCAACTTTGTTCATTGGTCGGTTTTGTAAAAGAATAATTGTTCACACACACACACACACACACACACACACACACACACACA
>JAECUM010068345.1:0-16800 GCA_016617855.1 Megalonaias nervosa
ATTTTATCTACGCTTTGGATTTCCTAATGCTTGAAGTTGCTATTTTATCTACGCTTTGGATTTCCTAATGCTTGAAGTTGCTATTTTATCTACGCTTTGGATTTCCTAATGCTTGAAGTTACAATGAAAGCAAACAATTCCCGTTACAGTAAATTTTTAGGTCTGCTGGCCTTATTCACAGTAAAACTTATGCAAATGGTGTGCTGTTTGGCAGCCAGCATTTAACCTCTGTTAGTCTTTCAGCATGTATTGTTTATTTCTATTCCTCGTGGATTGCATGCAACACATTTGTACTTGGACATCTGGTAAAATGTATTTTTGTGGTAAAAATAAAAAATTTTTGTGTCCCAAGATTTACAGCCATTATGGTACAGTCAACAAAAAAATTTAAAATTTTCAAGTTTAGACCTTGGCCTGCAGATAAGCCAACCCCTTCCAGGCTTTAGTTTTTCATAAATTATTTGGCATATACACAGATATATATATGATATAGTTGAGAGTCTCTCAGTGAGTGAATCAAGCACTGCACAGTTTGAAACACGTTAAAATTATTACAAAATTGTTACGTACAGTTTTCAAATCAAAATACTGATTTCATTAATATATGTTCCAGTTTAATGGTTTTAATTTAAACATGATTTGTGGTTTAGATTAACAGAATATAATGCATAAATGTAATTTTAAAAATACTATTTTTAAATCTTTACAAAAAAGAAAAACAATAGTCTTGTCTTTTCAGTAAATAAATATCAGAAATGATAATTGGAGAATATTTAGTGCAGAAGTGGCTGTTATTGGCAGTTTGTTTCAAATGGAGTATTGAGATTTTGATAGTGTAGCTATTTCATTCCTTTGTCAGGATCAAAAACAGGCAAATGCTCAACCACAAGCTACATCAAGTAGTGCAGAAACAAAACAGGAGAAAGTTTTTGGAGGACTTCAAAAGGAAGAAATGGCTAAAAAGGTACAAATTTGATTTACTGATTGTTTTTTCTTTTGGATGCTAATATTGGGTAGTTTACAACAATATATGTGAGATAAACTGTGATAAATATATTTGTATGCATAGGTTTCAAGTGTTGCCTGTAAATTCTCTTTCCAGAATTGTTCTCTGGCATTAAATAATGATCATTGAATTAGGTTTCACTAAAGTTTGTTGATATATGCTTCACATGGTAAAATATAAATTTTCCAAGAATGAAATGTTTTGTAAAATTATCAAGATGGCAACTTACTTTACATTAAATTTACTCACTTTAATATAATTTTTTTTATAGAAAAGCATGCATATTGCTAATAACCAGATGGCAAATATTTCATTGAAACTCTGGTGGTTATACTGAATTCATGAAATTAAATCACCTTAGAGTACAGATAATTTCTCAAGACCAAAGTAAAATTGTGGGTTAGCTTTGAATTTCCTTTTGGTTTACTAAGTTAATTTTATGAAGGCAAGAAAATGTTTATGAATTTTGCAAGCTTAATTATCAGATTTTCAAGTCTTCTAGATTTTGGCTTTTTTCTGCAGTGGAGACATTTATGTTCTACAAATACATTTCAAGTATAGCTTTCAGTACTTTGAGTTTTTCAGTGCAGACATTGTGAGCATTGTAGTGTAAAAGTACTTGATCCAGACATTTTAAATTTGATAGGCATGTTTCAGTCCATATTTAGATGACCTGATAAAATTTCATGCTATTTGACTGAATCAAAACTTCAAAAAAAATGTTTCTCAGATTGCGTGGCATTTTAGTTATTGGTTGAAGCCACATTGGTGGGAAGCAGGACACAGCAGTCACTTTGTCTTTTATCTGGTAGGACACATATTTATATTTATTTGCAAGATTTATTTTCTTACTTTATTGCTGTTGTTGTATTTGTTACCTCTCCATTTCTGGATTTTAACTAATCGTCGTTTCTTTATATTCATGACCGTTCTGCTGTTAAACCCGATAAGTGCATATGTACAGCAGCATTATTTGCGCCGACAGATGTGAAACTTACGGTAAAAATAATGTAGCTGTATATAGTGAATTTTGTTTACTAACTTCAGTGTGTTATTGACAGATTCTTAAAGAAAACATCTATTTTATTGATTTATTATGTTTATTTAACACACGTTTTAGCTCAAATGAACCATAACTCTGTATTGGTTTATGATATGGACCATAAGGGGATGCTCTATAGATATTATGAACCTGAGAGAGTGACAGGTATAAGGTGAACTTGTTTGCATTTGCAATATGCACAGTGGAGAGAATGTTGGCATTCCTCTATATTTCTTTCATGTACTGTGGCTGAAATTTCTTTGGATTTTGTACCTATGAAAATTGTACAAAATCAAAGCACACAGCTAACCAAAATGACTGATGACTGCCCCATGTGCTTGAAAAAAGAGCCTGAATTACACCATCTTTAGCAATTATTAAAATAGAGAAATAAATTTTGCCAGAGTAGACAATGCCAGCTTCTGAAAGTGCAATGAATCAGTCACCAAATATATAAAATGCCTGAAGTTATTGGCTCTTTTACGATTTACCTCTGAAGTCCAGGAAGTGAAAATGACCAGCACAGAGATGCTGCCAAGGTGCATGGTCATGTGATTCATGCAAAATTTGTACGAATTCTTGCACTTGGAAAGCGGTGATGCACGAGAACTCCTGCAAATTAATTTCAAGTCACGCATATGAAAATGTACTCTGTGCAGTATACAACTTTATTGAGCCATTCACCTATAAACTACTTGTAGAAACAGTAAAAATTTTGAAGGACTTTTCGTGGCATATTATCATCAGTCCCTTAACCCAAAAGGTCGTTGGGGCACCGCAGTTGACTTTACAACCACTTCTCTCCATCTTTCCCTCGCAACATGTATTTTGTCGTAACGGTTGACATATCTGGTTTCTTTGGCTTAACATGAATGGTAGTTAATCTAAATTTGATTGGCACGTTGGGCCCCATAACAAGCATTGTATCAAAGTTTGAACCTTGCATAAAGGAAGTTTTACAAATGCATGTTTATATTACGGGCTCACGAGAAGACCCAAAGTGGTCGATTCCCAGCATTGTTCATCAGTAGATGTCAATTTAGTTCAGCGAATGCTAGCTAATCATAGTAATGAAGGCAGTTTATTTTTAAAGTCGGGAAGTATATCGGATTATATGAGCTGGGAAAGTATTAAGGGATATGCCAGTGAGCGATTTTGAACCCCCAAAAATGCTGTTAAATTCAAAATCTGATGTACATGCTGGATTGACCAAAACAGATGGCATGATGGTCAATATATTCCTCATTTCAGCGGTATTTTGAGATTAAATGTAGAAAAGGCAGACAAACGAGCCAAATTAGAATCCAAACAGTTTAAAAATGGAGTGCACTTTTCGTTTCTTTTCTAGTCATAATTTAGCCAAGCGGGATCATATGCTACAAAACTATATAACCCTAAATCTAATAGAGAATCTAAAATGAAATTAAAAAGTGAAGATATCTATTTTATTAAACTACCTCTGTTTGAACAAGTAGACTTTGGCATTAATGGACTTAAAATCCTAATACAGCATTACGGAATAGTAAATCTAGCATAGTAGTCAGTAGAGCGCTAATTCAAGAAATTTGGATTTTGGCAGAGCTTATGTTAGTGAAAAATGACTGTGAGCTTTGACTGGGTGTGCTCAGTACAGAACTATATTCATACACAGATTTGAAACCGATTAAGCTGAGAAACAATGAACAGTTTAATACTTATACAACTAGAGGCAACTTCTTTTGAAAAGATTTTGATTTTAACCCTGGTAGTGCTGTGTAGTTTTACTTGACGTTCAGAAATCAGTACTCATTTGTTTCTAACTGCACCATCTCTGCATGCTGAATTGTTTCAGAACAATACAGACTTTCTGGACCGAATCTATTTAACAGCTCAAAACTATTATTTAAAATCAGATTGTGGTGAAATGGTACAGAGTGATGCATATATGCATGCAGATTGCAAACACTAAAAATGTTGGTGAAATTGATGTATGTTCATGGTTACCATAGCAACCAAATAGAGAAAATGGGTGGAAAAGTAATTTTTGACCCCCCAATAAATCGAATATAGTGTATACTTTTACAGCAAATATAGATATTCTGAATGTGTACATCGACAGTGAATTTTTTTCCACATATTACATATCCTCAGTTCATTACTTTTAGGCCTGTGCTAGATAATTAAAACGTTACTTTCAAACATGTCTCTAAATTTCAGTATGTTACAATATTTTAGATGATGCAATATTTATGTAGTTATTATTAAAAAAATTTCTCCATATAAAAAATAATTATATTCATTTACATAGTTCATTGATAAGGAACAAATACTAATCATGCTGAAAATGATAAATAATTATAAATTTATTTTGGTTGCCATAGCAACCAAAAAGTAATGTTAGTGTTTGAAAGGTTTGAAAGACTGTTTAAAATAATATTGTTGGCAGAATCTTTTATCCAACTAAATACAGCATTCATTTGTCAAAGAACTCAATGTTATCAAGTTTTAATTATGAAGGTAAAATAATAATTATCATAATGTAGAACAATTATATTGGTCATATTTTTAGGGTGAAGAGAATACTGTTTATGCAATGAAGTCAGACTAACGGAAATCTAGTTTTCTCATTTGAAAATTGTTGAAAGGCAGATGTCTTACAGATTTTTATGTAAGCACCTCTTTAAGCAATTACTGTTGCTTGCAAAAAATAAATTTGATGAATGCAAGTATCTCTATACATGTGACAAATTAATAACTGACACAAAATCCATCTGCAGGTTTGTCATCGAAGTGAAAATTTAAAAGGAACATACAGTATTGTAAATTAAATCCCATAATCCTAAAAGTTCTGTCACAAGTCCAAAATTTAGAGTGTTCCAGTGAATTCCAGTATTGAATATGCTGATGTGTCAGTAGCTTTGAATGTGTTGATGTGTCAACAGTCTTGATGTATCACAATTATATAATCCAGAATGTCCCTTGAATGAATTCTCAGTAATCCAGAAATAATGATTTAATCCAAAAGTCAATGAGCACTTTATAATTCCAGTGAAGAATTTAAATAAAATAAATCCACTGAAATTGTAACTGGACACAACTAAAATCGATTCCACAAAGGCTGATGTTACAATATAAATAATTCTGTTGATCACAACCTTTATTTAAAAAGCTAAGACACAATAGGATGACCAGTATGTAAGTTGAAGTTCATTTCCAGAATAGATGTAAGAATAGACGTAAGCGATAGACGTAAGAATAGATGTAAGCAAGGTCAGATCTTTGACTTTAATTTTAGTAGAGTATGACAAACATAAAGTAGACCAGGAATTTCCAAGGGAACTCAAATCCAATTAAACATTTTACAAATATTATCTTAAAATTTAGTTGACAATCATATTCTGGTTCTGATCCGTGTGGATTTGACCATTTGTGACAATTCAGGTCTAGGTTTGTTCCAAAAATAAATGTACATTTTTACACAGTTTATTATAATTATGGCATATAATATATAGATTACACTTTTTATGTTCAGATTCAGCTTTTTCACCACATAAATTACATTTCACTGTGTAAGTATTTGGCAGGCATGCAATAGTTGCAGCAACCTTTTCCTGTGGGATTAGCTGTGATAATTTGCAATTACTTGATTAAGTTGCTAAAATAACTGAATTACCACTTGAGATGACAAGTTACTTCAACCATGGATGTATCTGGTGCAGTTTCCTTTGTAACCTGGTTAACTGAGCCTGCATCAGTGGATTCATTTCTTGGGATTGAAAACAATTGTGCATAAAGACAAGTACAGTGTGACCCTGCTATAACACGGTAGTTGGGAGCCATAGAACCCAACCGTGTTATAGACCGAACCGTGTTATAAGCAGCCAGGTCAGTTAGCAGAAGAAAATGATGCATGTACCCGAAAAATGTCCGGGGGGAGGGGGGAGGGTAATAATGCAGGTGCAAAAAAATACGTGCTTCATTGGTGCAGTTTTCATCTTAAATCGATGCATATTAAATGAGAAATACATCTGTAATGAAAACAGAGAAGGCATATATAATATTCTACTTTATTCAGAGAACCACGCATTGGTACATATACGTGTATACTGTTTATATATACATGTCCAATGCATATCAATGAATAAAGTGTCAACACTGTGTACTCACCCGCAAATCACGTCACATACATTGAATCCACTATACAAGTAATTCCATCAAAAATATGCACACACACACACATTTAAAATATTCAATAGTTTTGTCACAGGTCATATAGGTCTGAATTCGGCGGGAAAAAAATAGCACAATCACGTAACGAATGATGAAGCACATTTACTTTTAAGTACGTCCGAAGTCGGTAAAAATGTACATTTTAAGCGCCGTCGGTAGAGTTTGTAAACATAAACTTTTTCCTGTAAAAAGGAAACTTTCACGGCACAGTAAAAATGTTCCAGTCACGTTGGAAAATGAAACAATCCATCAGATTCCATTGCTTTTATTGTAAGTTCGGCAATGGCTTCCTTTGAAGAAAGGTTCTTTGTTTTTATGGAAGATTGTAATCGGCTTTCTTTGATGAAGGGTGCATGCGTTATTGAAGTCACCGCTAAAGGACAGCTTTGGAGAACCAAAGAAATGCCCGTTTCTTATTGTGGCGGCAACATCAAAAAATTGTATTGCATGATTGAGACTGATTTTTTTCCCATTTGCTTAGTAAATTTTCATAACAATCAGTGCTTCAAAAGTAATGTTTTCTTTGAAATTTCAGCTGCTATTTTATCTGGGTACATATTTTTTTTAAATGAATTGGCCATCGTATGGTCAATTGTAGTTCCTCCCTACCTATTGATTAGACAAGTGAGAGCGTTTTTTTTTTTTACATTTATGGTAGTGGAGTAATGCTGCCATCCACGCATGCGTCAGAAATTTAAAGAAAGGGTCAATCGATGATAGAGACGCAGGTGTTCTGGTCTGATGACAGGGGTTACTACAGAAAACGTACATGTTTTTGAATGATTTAATTCTGAGTGAAATAAAAAGGAATTTTACTTACCATCCACATGCAAATGTCAGTCTATGTAAATATATTAATTACTAGCGAGCGGCCGAAAATCCGATGAAGATAGATTATGAGATAATGCCTCGCCCGGTTCCCTCGCTACCAGAAATGTAAATCTGAAAAAAAGCGGATATCTCAAAACATATACAATACTCATGCTAGATGTCAACAAAAGCGGATTATGATATGACAATGCACTGTTAAGATGGTTTGTCATTATGGACAAAGAATTTGTTTATGTAACAATAGATAAATTTCAGTACATTTTATATCAACTTTACGGCTTCCTTTCATGGTGCCTCTGAATTTCTCCACTCCAAACCAATGGTTGTATATACAAGTTTAAACAGACAACAATGTCGCCAATAAAAAATATTGCCAGATGGTCAATGTTCGCTCTAAGGTGCGCGGCCGCGCAGCTCAGAAAATGCCGCGCAGCAGTTTCAAAATTCCGCGCACAAGTTTTGGTAGCAAATACATATGCCGCGCAGCAGTTTCAAAATTCTGCGCACACAGGAAAAATATTAGAGGGAATGTTGCAGATGGTATATTTTGCCGCCAATAATGAAAAAAAAATCGCAATTTGCGACATTGGCAAAGCCCTGCGTGATTCCTGAAAAAATTTTTACATGTTATTTTTTGTACTTTTAAGAAGAAAACACTATTTTATCGTGTATGAGAAAAATGCATATAAAATTTCAGTAGCCACGCCATGACCGTCTTGTATTATTCATATGCGATTTCTTCCCTAAAATGATAATAAACTTTTTTTTTTTTTTTTTTGTACTTTTAAGAAAGAAATTTTTTTTTTCGTGTACGAGAAAAATACATGTATATGAAATTTTGGGAGCCACACCAAGACCATGTTATATCCGAATTCGTGTTATAACAGAGCGTGCTATAGCGGGGTCACACTGTACAAAGAACATTCATTAGCTATGTATTCGACAGCTAAATATAAATTACATTAAAATTTATCAAAATTTTATCAGAGCTGATGTCTTTCATAAACAACAAGCTAAGAACAAGGAGCTGTGATGGAATGGCTGACATACTTAATTAAAATAGAAGCTTTTAACCTCTTGATTCATTTCAAGAAAGAAAGATGCCGAGATGATTCTTTTTCATAAAGAATTCAAAACATAGATTAACAAATCAAATTCTCATTTACTTTGGAATTAAACTTTGTAATAATTTAAAAATCGGGCATCTGGAATGTAAAATTTGAGAATGCTCCTACCTTTTGTGTGGAATTCTGGAACCTCCACTGATGGCTAGCCACAGAGTAGATCATTCATTGAGTTCACTGTGTTCTGCACAAGAGGAATATCCTGATAAACTGTCTGTCCAGATTGGGTCATGTGGTCCTGATGAAATGGTCTCTGTATCAGTCAGTAGCAGAGTCACTTTTCCATTTGTGAAAGAGACATTAAGTGGATGTGTTGTCTGTGAGACTGAACAACAACAGGGTCTCCTTTCATGTGTCTGCAGTGCCAGATCAATGGGCCTAACAAGCAGATGCTTTCAGTCTAAAGTGGGATTGCAAGGTTGGTGCTGGCTTTAAAAAAGTTGTCGCCCAACAAACTCACCAATGGCAACATTTTATCTCCAATTCTCAACAAATGTAGCCATTTTCGTGATACAGTCCTGTCCATGTATCCCAGCACCCTCATGACCAAAGTAATATTGTCAACATAAGTGGATGTTTAGATAAGAAAGGGGTGGAGGGGCTGAAGACAAATTGAAATTTCACTTACAAGTGAAATTTTTTAGGTGACCTGTTGTCAGTGACTAGGATTTACACAGAGAGATGGAAAAAAATGGAAATTTTGATTAAATGAAGACAACTAGTCTGAAATATATTTGTGTATCAACAACTTACATTTGTGTATTATACACCACAATGTGTTAAATAATGTACATGCATATGAAAAATCCATGAATTCGAGTATTAGATCATGTTAGAAATACCGTTTATCAGTCAAATCCCATTAGAAAACACAACTAAAATGCATATACATAAAAATGGTAGTCCTCATTTGATCTATATCCCATTGTCATCAAACATGTTTCACGAAAAAATTCACTCATATTTATTATCCTTGTAGCACTTGTCTGTATAATTGTTCATATGCTACATGTACTTGAAAGTGCCATAGATTTTGGTCAGCCAGAGACAACTACCATGATGCTGAGGTTACCATGGGGATGAGGCTATTCATAGAGAAATGAAAATGTGAACAAATTAAAAAGTTTGACAAATATTCTTGTGAGATGTCCTACCTTCATTTCACTTGACTGCCAGATATCTGTTGTTTCAAAGTATTGGAACTTCAATTGGAGTTTTACACCACCATTGGTAGCAATCATAAACATGAACTTTTTTGTTGCAAACAGGAATCTTTTACAGGACAATCGATACGTTCCAATTGCTATGAAAAATGAGACAGTGATTTTATTTAAGTTTGTTGCTGACTTCCTTTGATCAAACGTCTTCGGCTTGCTTCAATGACAGTGCATGTGTTATTGAAGGTGCCGCTAAAGGACCTCTTTGATTGCCCGCTTTTCATTGCTGTGGCAACATCAAATAATTGTAGAGCATTGACTGAGACAAAATATTTTTTTCATTTGCTTAGTATATATACAGAACTATTCATCGCTTCAAAGTTAATCAGTTTTCTTTGAAGTTTCAGTAAAACTATTTTTTCTGCTACATTCCCCGGCCCCCCCAAAATTATTGCTATCATCCAGTCGATTGTAGTCATTCCTGTTCCTGCCTTCACAGGTGGTCGATTGTAGCTAGTCAGGTAGCATGAATATTTTGGTTATATTAAGGCATGCAGTACCAAGGCCAGACATCAGCTTAAGTGGATTATTATATAACAGTGCAGTGTTAGGGTGGTTTGTCAATATGAACAAAGGATTTGTTTATGTAACAATAGATTCCAGTTCAAATTTGCAGCTTCCTGTAATGGTGCCTTTGAATTTCTCCACTCCAAAACCCAAGACTGTATATACAATTTTTAACAGCCCAAAATGTTGTTGCCAAACAAATTGCCAGATGGTATATTTTGTTGCCAATAAGGAGAAAAAAAATCACAATTTGTGACATTGGCAATGTCCAGTGCAATCCCTGGGATTGTCTGTATGCATATCTCTTCCCACCTTTTAAAGTAATTATGCAGATGCTTCATTGGATCAGGATTTTCACTTCAAGTTCTCTAGGGTTCTGTCATTAGGTCAGACCCTCTTTTGATGTGATCATGTATGAGAATGGTATTTCATTCATTAATGCCTGGATGACATCTTTTCTGTGCTTTTGGGTGTTGTCAAAACCCCCCTATGGATCCTTGTCAGTAGCAATGTGTTTACAGTTCAACCATAATTGTGACCTGGTTTCTTTTCTTTGCTAACCTGGGTTTCTAGCTAAGACTTGGCTACCCTCATTTGCTCCACTTTCTATTTGGATCTGTGGTTTTAGTTGTATCTGTGCTGGAGATAATCAACAAAGGCTACTTTGCCCTGTTAGGACCTTAATATTTTACATCACTTCTTCTAAAGGGGAAGGAAAGATGGAATTGTCTCTTTCTGCCTATGAAGTGTTCCTCTGATATTTCTGTGACTACTGTGTACTCACTATCAAGAGAGCTTATCAGTCCCTCACTGAGAGGGACTTTGCTTTCATGAGAATTGAAACCCATGAAGTTTAGGGCCATTGCTACATCTTGGGCCTGTATTAAACACTCCTCGTTGCTTGGTGTCATGAGAGCTATCTTATGGCAGTCTCACTTTACCTTGTCTTTCTATTTACCTTTGATTATTCCCATCAGAATAAAAGCATTTTTTGTTGGGTGCTATAGTGATGGCATAGCATGTGGTCCAACCTTTTATCAGCTTACTGTAGTGAACACTTGTACTGAAGTATAAGTACATTAGTTTTCTATGCTAGATTAAATCAGCCTCGTTCCGTACTGGTATATTCAGCAATGGAATAGCAGCAGATATTGTATTGCTATTAAAATGTAATTTTTTATAGATAAACTAATTTTAAATATATAATACTTGCCTGCTACTATTGCACAGATTCCCTCCTCCCATCCCGCATGGTCTGATATCCTGTAATCTAGGTCAAAGTCAAAAGAGGAAGATATTTCATGTATTGACTGTGACTAAGGAGTCTGACGGGGGTCATGTTCTTTCATTTCTGGTCCTCCAGTACTTACTGGAGGAGGGAACAATTAGTTTGGATAGGGGACTATGAGTTCTGGAAAAGGAAATCAATGGAATACTAGCCGGTAAGTATTACATAATTAAAATTAGTTTTACCACCCAGAAAAATATATTCTACTCACTAAAGGGTGGTACAGAACTTGTTTGGAACACAAAATCGCCCGGTTTTAATTCAGGAAAGTTCTTCTTGGTTTAAAAAGTAGACAACAGACTTTGGCTGGCCATAGACTTGATCTTTGTCAGCTTTTTCATACAAGCATCATGGTTGAAAATAGAGACATCAAGACTGGTTCTAAGCAGAAGCAGTCCTTGGGTCTTCACAAGAATTAAGGAGTCTTAGCAAGAATTATGGACAAAGTAGTTTCTCACTTCAGGAGCAAATACAGCTTTCAGGTTCCTATATGACATAAATAAAGCACTAAGAGAATTATATTCTAAATCAAGACATGATTCCTTGTCAACAAAGACAAATCTGATATCAGTCCATCTCGACATTTTACCCACTTGGGTATGGAGTTCAAAATGCGCATGTCAGTCTCCTTCATGAATGTGCTTCAAAATCATCTGGACAATCAGTCCTCTTAAAGATTGATATCTCTTTCCAAGGATTCCATAACTAGTTTCTCGTTAATGTAGCTATGGATCTGATTGTCTTGGTTTGTCTGCTTTTGAGCCCATTGCAAACGATTTTGTTGTCCCAGTAGTGACTAAAGTCACATCTCGGCAAAAGGGACAACTTCTCATGCCTGTGTGTTCCCTTGCATGTCCAGCCTCTGGGTATCATGTTTTGTATGTACAAATGCCAGCATGGTGGGCTGAGGTGCCCATTTCATGCCATTTGGGGAACCAGAGATGAAGGCCATAGTGAATTTTTTTCAGTAATGGTGGCAGGAGATGCAGTATGGAAAGTTGTACTCATTCTACCCATCAACTCCAGTGTGGTGAATTATCTCAGAAGACAAGGGGGAACCAAATCATTAGACCTTTATAACAAGGTTTGGGATTGCATCAGGTGGTGTTGTCAATGACAAATTCACATTCAGTTCCATCACATTCTTGGTAGGCCCACTGTATTAGCGGACATTTTCCAATGGAATCAGCTAATCCAATCCAAATGGTTGATTCACACCATGGTATTCAATTAAATCATTTAGCAGCAAGGTGGAATGCAATGCTTGTAACCTTTGTCTCTCCAGTCCAAGATCTCGAGGCCTGGGCAGTCTATATTCTTTCCATAGCTTGGAATGGTCTTGACATGTACACTTACCTTCCAATCCCTCTGATGTCAAAGGTCTTGTCAAAAGCATGGGAATTGGAGTGCTATCTTATCCTGATTGCTCCCAAGAAAATATCATGGATAAATGACCTGTTCAACTTGTCAGCAAAAATTTCAAGGAAAATCAAGGTCTGCAACCTTGACTGCATGTGTTTCATCTAAAGTCAGATCTGTTGAATCTGCATGTCTGGATCACATCAAATAAATCCTTGGGGCAAACAATTCTTAGAGCAAGCGATGGGCAAAATTGCTTAGGTAATAAGGCCCACTATTCTGAAACCTGAAGGGAAATAGGAATTTTTCTCAGTGGTGTTAGCAGGAACACGTCACTCTACTTAAAGCACCATTACCCCAAAGACATGCAGCTAACTTTCTTCTGTGGGTTTTTCAAGGTAAAGAAGTTAGATATCACTGTAAAAGGTAACCATTCCACAATCTCAAACATGTTTTGTTATCACTGACGGGAGGATATAGGAAAAAAAAAGACCTCTCCAACCTTCTGGTGAAATTTGATCTGTCAGTACTGAAGGCTTTGGCCTTGTGCTTAGCAATATCTACCTTGGGTTTTGACATGGGTGAATATGGCACAATTTGAACTGCTTTCTTGAGCATCATTAGTTCCATCTTTTCCATAAAACTTGCTTCCTGTTTGCTCTAACTAGATCCTTGCCTTGTTGATTAATCTAAACTATCTGCAGTTTCATTGTGATGGTTCAGTTTCACATGTGACTGTCACAGCTTTCATTGCTAAGAAAAGGGTCCTGCTTGTGAGCAACAAGTCCATTTTGAAACCTCTTTGTTGTTTGACACGTAACCTCAGGGTCATTTATTGGACCCAGACATGACTTTAAAATGAACTGAGCTGGTACAAAGAAGGAGATCTCATTTATTTATATCTTAAGGAAGTTTGAGCTCTCACTGCAGGCTCTTCTGTATGGATTTGATGGGTTATTAGCTGTGCATATAGAGAACCCAGACCCCCCCCCCCTCAAAAAACTGACCATTACATACTACTGTCAGAGCATGAATTCCTTGCTAGGAGTAAATGAAATATGGACAGAATTTTGGTGCCATGAGGAGTTCCACATCTGAGTATATCGTTTAGTTCCAGGATTAAATAATGGTCAGCACATAGAAACCAAACTGGGATTGCCCCCTTTTACCAAATATTGCCCATGTATAGATCAGTCACATTAATAACTGTATTTCAATACGTTTAAATTGAAGATAATATCTATTAATAAAATTGAAACTGAGAGAAATTACAACGCTTTGATTTTATACAGGAAAAGGGGAGATAATTGTGCCATTAATTTTTTAGTGTGAAGGTTTGACTATATTTTACAAATGTTTTGCCTGAAAATTGCAGAAATTTTGGGACCTCAAAGTAATACTAGCTCTTGGATTGGATTTTTGATTTCAGTTTTACTGAAGTATCTGAAGATAAAAGTATGAAATTTAGGACAGATTTGAACATGTAACCATAGATGGTTACATGAAGCAGAAGTCTTTGACCAGAAATAAAATTGTACCCCTCTGCTTCTGTTATGGCAAAAGATGGCTATCTTAAAAAAAATTTCTCTACACATGTAATCATTTTATACAAAATTTATTCACAATTCATCATCTTGTTATTACACAGAAAAAATTTAGGATCCTTTTTCCTCTGTCCCTATCAGGGTGATTGAGATTAAGTATAACATGGTCAGAAGCTTACTGTTTTCTGCCTTTTATTTTCAAATACTGGGTACCATCAGTTCATTTACCTATCATAATGACCTAAGCCTTTGGAAATCCCATCTAGGCAAACTCTCATGATTATCTAAAAGCTGTTTGCAACTAGAAGCTAGTTTGTAATACACAATTAATTCATAATCCATCATCCTGTGATTAACTTCAAAGAAATATAGGAACCTTATCCTTTACCCATGTCTTTAGTGAGAACTCCAAAGTTCTCTTGTGGTGATTATGGTGACTGAAACTTTTGTGATCTGCTTGGAACTAGCAGAAAAACAGGCATTAAGTATTGAGTTGGTGAACATCAGTGCATGCAGGCTACCTCACATGTATGACTTCATGTAAGTGGCAAGTTCACTTAAATTCCCTCCATTTGATCTTGGCTCAGAAGTCCAAACCTGCATTCAGATAGGATGGGGCTTTATGAGCCAAGGTAACTTCAGCTTGGTCAATGAGCAATTTGGGGCCAACTTGGCTTCTCGCTAGACATCCTAACAAGTGGAGTATTCTTTCCAGGTTGGAAAATTTTTTGTGAACATTAGTTATCTGGAGAAGTTACATTTCTGCTTCGAGTGTGGAGAATTCACATTTTACCATATTTAACTTTTAGTAGAAATGTTTTTGCAACATTTCTTCTTTGTCATTTAGAGTACAAGTCAAGAGACCTCAAAGGTGAAGGAAATGGCCTCTTTCTTTGAACCAAGTAATGGCACTGGAAAGGAAGCACCAGTAAAAAATTCAACCCAGTCTGGAAATGAAGAAGCACAACTGAAGGTATCATACACATGATATAGTGTTGAAGACTCTTTATTTTTGCATGTGACAGAATACCTACACATAATAAGCTTTTGTTGTAATAACTTGCCATAAAATCTCTTAATTGGCACACATTTCTAGATTTCACTACAATTCCACAAAAATCCCACAATCTCCTGAAATAAATTGTAGAAGCATGTAGACATAAATATATTTATATACAGTTGTATTGAAATAAGAAAATGAACAAGGTAGTTTACAGATGTTAAATTTATAAACAAGTACAGAAGTCATTTCTAAATCAATATTCAATTCACTATGTCATGACATGAAACATAGTTAGACTTTTCAGATATTACTATGAACTTTTGCCTTATGTTCCTATTTAGAAATATTGCTTTTATAAACTAAACAAAACATTCAGATAGCAAAATGGTATAATTTTAACAAAACCAATTTCAAGAGAACAAAAGAGTATTATGAAAATATTAGAACTTAACATGGTTTTTATTTGTAATTGGGTTATAAATGTGGGTTGATCACTTTCATGTTATCAATAAAGTGCTTTAGATTTTTTAAAGAATTCACGAGCACCAAACGGTGTAGATTAAAAAAAATGCATTTCAGTTAATGAGTAAATTTGAATCTCAATATGTTACTTGATATCATATTTCTTAGTTTAGGCAATCATGTGTTGCAGAACAAATACTGTTATCTTGTACATTGTTAGCATATTTTGTATCATCTACAACTTGTACAACATCACTTCACTTGTTTAGTCACTTTCTACAGTATTTGTCCTAAGTGAGATACAGATTTTAAACCAAAAAGTTTGCACATGTTCCCAGGCCAATTAAGTCTTCTGCTGGAGCTGCCATATATTGATTTGTTATTTTGCCTGTATAAATGTGTGCTGACTTTGCGTGCACATGCACCAAGTCTATGTTGTCTTGTAAAAATGCACATTTCTTATCTTGTCTAATTCTCTGTACAACAGCAAGAAATAAAGCAGCACATCACTCAGTTATTACTCTTTCCTGTTTTAATATGCTTTGTTATAACATGATTCAGGATATAATGCTATAATATTGTTGACCTCAAAACCAAAATTATAAAAATATTAAGTTTAAAAATATAATTTAAAAATTAATCTTCAGCATCTATCTGCTTAA
The DNA here is from genome assembly GCA_016617855.1 of Megalonaias nervosa. Taxonomy (NCBI): domain Eukaryota; kingdom Metazoa; phylum Mollusca; class Bivalvia; order Unionida; family Unionidae; genus Megalonaias; species Megalonaias nervosa. The sequence goes on from JAECUM010068345.1 coordinate 16,255, forward strand.
AACTTTACATCCAAAAACTACTATTATACTTGATTTGGACATTACCAGAATGTGCTTTTACAGTCGTGGTTTAACTTAGATTAGCTACTTTTATAACCAGGCAACCTCAGATATTGTCATTGGTCATGGTCAGCTACTGTATTTAGCTATAGTACACAAGACTGTTGAATTTACTTTTAGTACTAAAACCACCACAGCAGATCAGTGACTTTGTAAACACGGATAGCCGATTATATAGAAGACCAGTTTAGTGTAGATCATTGTTTATTGACACCTGGACAACAGCATATCACGTAAAGGATTAGCGATGGCATGGCTTTCGTACTTGCCGCTGCTGTCTTTAATTTTTTGCAGTACCCTGGCTGTACATATTCCAAGGTTTCCTAGGAAACCTTGGACAAATGTTCCTAGGAAAAACCTCGGACTATTGGTTGCTGACTTTCTGAGGTTATAGTCCAAGGACAAAATCTTTTGATACCAATGTCCAAGGTTTTTACTGTCAAATGTCCAAGGTTAACCTTGGACTTCCAAGGTTTTTTATAACCA
>JAECUM010068346.1:0-35639 GCA_016617855.1 Megalonaias nervosa
ATATATATATATAAGGGCAGTGGTAAAGGTCCTTTGGATCCGTACGGGATGAAATAAGCCGCTCCCGCCCCCACGAGTCTCCCAGCTATGGGTAAAATAGTGTGATGATATCACATCATCAGTGGGCGGAAGTTTTCCTCGATGAAGTCAACGGCCAGGGCAGAATGGCTCCAAGATGAGCTCAACGACCATGTGCTCAGGGCCAGGGCGTGCCACTTTATATCAGTGGATTTCGACTGTGGCCATCCAGTCTGGAGAGGGATGGGCTGCGCCAGACTGTATCTTGCCCTTGACACACCACATGAAGACAACTAACAATTCTTCCATACCGGATCGGTCGCAGCCCGGGTCAATTATGACCGCGCCTTCCGCTGCACACCAGGACGGAGGTGACAAGTATGTTGCTGGTGCCCCCACTGCCAAGATCCGTGGGAGAGACAACATCATCATCGGTACATGGAACGTTAGAACACTGAGGGCTGTGGGAAAGTTGAAAGAACATGAGTTGGAGAGCTACAACTGGAACATTATTGGTCTCTGCGAAGTGCGCTGGAAAAACTTTGGCGAAATAGCAACAGATGAAGGGCATAAGCTATACTTCAGCGGAAGAGGGGACAAACACAGTCATGGCGTTGGATTTCTTGTCCACAAGGGCATTGTGAACAGCATTATGGGTTGCTGCCCAATCTCAAGCAGGCTCATTACCATCCGCCTGAGGGCGACTCCGTTGAACATCACAATCATACAGGACTATGCACCCACATCTGACTATGATGACAACGAACTGGAGAATTTTTTATAACCAACTGCAAGATGTCATTGACAACTCACCCAAGAAGGACATCCTGTTTGTACAAGGAGACTGGAATGCAAAGGTGGGAGTTGATTCACAGACAAACTGGCAAAGCACCTGTGCACCCTTCTGCAATGCAGAAACAAATGAAAGAGGGCTCAGGCTCTTGGAGTTTGCTGCCTACAACAATCTTGTGCTAGCCGACACATTCGGCCCTCACAAAGCATCTAGAAGATGGACCTGGCACAGTCCAGATGGACAACATCACAACCAGATTGACTACATCTTGGTGAAAAAAAAAGATTCTGCACAGGGCTGAATATCGCCAGAACACGAAGTTTTCCAGGAGCAGATGTTGGAAGTGACTATGATTTATTAATGACAACGTTCGCCTCCATCTGAAAATGATCAAAAAGCCTAACCAAAGAAGAATCAGATTTGACCTTGAAAAATTGAAAGATCCAAAAGTTACTGAAGCCTTCCAAGCAATGATAGGTGGTAAATTTGCCCCTTTGATAACCCTAGACAGCCAAGACACCGACCTAGAGTCCTTAACAACCACATTCAACACAGCTGTGACTAGCACAGCTAGCGAGATAATTGGCAAATACCTCTGCGACCTATGCGACAAAAGAAGAACTGAAAAAGGGAAAAAGAGATAATGAAGGAGCTAGCAAATACAGAGAGATGAACAATATGATCAGGAAGAGCATGCAAAAGACAAAGGAATCTTGGATAGAAAGACAATGCTGCAAAATCGAAGACAGTCTGAGTAGAAATGACAGCAAAATGCATATCAGCTGGTGAAAGAACTCACAACCCACCATAAACAAGGAAAAACTACCACAATCCAAGACAAATCAAGAAAATGCCTCACAGAAGATCAAGAGATCCTCAAGCGATGGACAGAATACTGATCAGAATTGTACAATCATAAGGCCCAAGGAGATCCAGCAGTACTAAATTGCCCTCAGGCAGAAGAAATTGATGACAACCCCATTTTTCGTGAAGAAGTAGAAATTGCAGTTAGGTCACTAAAGAAAGGAAAGTCAGCTGGCATTGACAACATACCAGCAGAGCCCATTCAAGCAGGAGGAGAAGAGATAGTCATAGTCCTAACAACAATCTGCAACAAGATATGGCAGACAGGAAAATGCCCCCCCCCCCCATGGACTCAATCCTTGGTCATCGTACTCCCCAAGAAAGGAAACCTACAGTTGTACCAAAACTACAGAACCATCAGTTTGATCAGTCACCCGAGCAAAGTCCTGCTGAAGATAATTCTCAACAGACTAAAGCCTCAAGCAGAGAAAATTATTGCTGAAGAGCAGGCAGGCTTCCGAGCAGGAAGGAGCACCACAGAACAAATCATCAATCTCAGACTCCTTTGCGAGAAATACCTTCAGCACCAGCAGAATTTATACCACGTCTTCATAGATTTCAAAAAGGCCTTTGAAAGGGTATGGCATGCAGCCTTATGGGTAACTATGAGGAAGTGCAACATCAGCTCAGACCTGGTGCAGGTTGTTGAGCACATCTGTGACAAAGCCACCAGTGCTGTCCTCATCAATGCCAGCAGAGGAGATTTGTTTCGAACAACAGTTAGAGTCAGACAGGGATGTATACTATCGCCTACACTCGAAATAGACGTATACAACGCTTTTACTTCCCCTTAGCTAGAAAAACTAATTTACTGTTCAGCCTTATATCGATATGAGTGCGCGAGGCACTAGATTGTGTCGCTTTCAAAACTATTCCATTGTTTCAATTTATTTTGAAAATTCCCGTTAATACAGGTAAAAAGGAATCAATGTTGGCTTCCCTATGTCGGCCGACTTTACTAAAAAAAAAGAAATCGGCACACTTAAAAGAATCCAAAGGAACCAAACTTGGCTTCCTTATGTCGGCCGACTTCACTAGAAAAAATCGGCACACTTAAAAACATACCAAAGTCAGTTTCCGGGCTTGGTTTGCTTTGTAATAAAACAACTTTTTTATTGGATATCCTGTCGGTAAGTTTAAGCAAGGAGTTTATTGCTCGCTGCCAGTTGTGTTTATCCATCACCCGGGTTTCTATTTGTTTGCCAGATGTAATCATAATTGATGTTTGCAGGGCAAATAGTATACACAACAATAACTTGCTTTAATCACACTTTTGTAACCCATGCTAGCGAAAAGATTATCATTTGCATTCACAGTGGATGTATTTTAAAAGAATGATTGTTATTTGCGAGATACCGTCGTATAGTTAACCTGGATACAATACAGTCTTGGTCAGTTTGCACCTTGTAACTTATCACGCTTGAATGGCAGGTGCCTTCAAGCAATCGGGTGATATTTTCGTCTCTTTTGCGATTTTGTTATTTGACATAAGCGATACACACTACAGTAAGGATGCATACGCAAGCCGGCATCCACTACATATACGGAGTTCGTGGATATATTTTTTTCATTAATAAATTTCACATGATGAAAAAAGAAGGAATAAATGATAATAATGCAAGGTTAGTTTCTTTCATTTGATTTTCAAATAAGTGTATGTTTATAAAATTTTCTGCAAGGGGGGAAGGACACAAATTCAACACAAAATTATTTCCTTTCTTATTTGTATGGAATAATGGAGAAAATATGATTGACGATATTGACTAGTAATGATATGCTTTTAATTTACGATCGCGCTCACTAAGACAACTTGAAAGATAAAAACAAACAATAAAATTAACTGGTAAGAGCTTCATGTTGCAGCAACACTGACAATATGCTCAACATTATTCTCTCTCTCTCTCTCTCTCTCTCTCTCTCTCTCTCTCTCTCTCTCATGTCTAATCGAGCGTGTATTATATGTAGCTGTGTTACAACGTGAAGCCTATAATTAAATATATTTGTTATAATATCTCATGTACACTATCTTAGAAAAATGTATACATATTCTGTAGAATATTATCTGTTAAGTATTATTGTTTAATAAATCAATATTGATAATTTGACCGGAAGACTTAAATTGAGAACGTCGTTGTGCAGATGCATATATTTTATAAGCATTAAACAAATGTATATAAATATTTTAATTAGATTGAGCAAGATATGTCAGTTTGTGTTTTCTCTCATATATATGTACGTTACGAAGTATGATTATTTTCTTTGAAAGAATATCAAGATAGTTCATTTAAATTTAGTGTTTTTTTTTCTTCATAAAACCTATTCCTTAAACGTATCATATATAGTATCTACTTGTTGTTTGAAGAAAAAGAACTTGTTCAAACTGTTGTTAAGTTGAGCCGAACTGTCTTTCGAGTTGGGCCGAATTGTCTTTGGGCCAAATTGACTATAATCTGGCATAAATGATACAACTTTCCCATCTCCTCACCCTATTCGATCCCACAGCTTGAACCCACTTTTTTTCTGGTAAACAGGGTCTTTCGGAAAAAGAAAGAACCCTTTTCCCATCATCACTCTTTTGGTTACATCCATATGCAACACAGTGTACCATATTTGCTGTACAAAAGCACGATCGTAAGATATATCATATAGACATTTACGTGGGGAAATTAAACACTTGAATGGCTAGGTTGGATAGAAGGGATAAATGTACGTCATATCCGTTTTTGGCACGCGGAAACTACCGATTGTTTACGGAGATTGCCGAATAATTTTTTCATTTAAAAAAGTGGATTTTTAAGTCTAATTAAACATTTTTATGGTGTGCATACATAACAAATGCGTTTTGTTTATGACTATAATAATATCACACGTTTATACAATATAGGTGGCCGGTGAGCTTTAAGTAAAAAACTCGAGCTGAAATATATAGAGCGTTATAATTAACTCCAAGCAGGACTAGAACTCTTGTCGTGAGTAATAGCACATATCACACAGCTCTCACACACCAGTGCCCTAGGTCGTTGAGTAAGGTGTTCGTGCTTGCAAATCACGTACACATCCAACCTCTGTGCGCGTGAGTTCGAATCTTGGCTAGACCAATATAGGTATGCGAGAAAGCTTGCCAGTAGCTTCCTGTGGATCGGTAAGTCTTGCCGGCGTCTTTCTCCGCCAAAATACACACTGGCCGCCATACATTTTAAGACCGTTTTTACAATTATTTCTCCTTCTGATTTCTTCATTTATTATTTTACTTAGTCTGACGAAACGCTTGTCAATCATGTAATAATGCAGGTTTTAACAAGGTTCTTGTGTTTGCCTTGTGGATGTAATTTGTTTCTTCCCCTTACAAGAGCCACATTAGCTCGAAATGTTAGAAAACTGATTTTGTCCTTGCGCCTTTACTGATTTTCTAGTCGTTTTGGTTTGGTTTTGTTGAGTTTAAGTCAGTTTTTTCAGCAAATGAGAGGCTATACACGGCCGCCAGTGTATTGTTTTGGTGGAGAAAGAACTCAGGAAGACTCATGGAAGAACCGACCCATAGGAAACTACTCGTAGGCTTTCTCACATACTTACGTTGTCTGAACTGAGATGTGTGAGTGACCTGTAAAAACAAGAGGCGTAGTCCACTATGCCACCCGCGGGTCAAACTGCATGCAACCTACAAAACCACAAAAAAAAAACAAAACTCAAGGTTGTCCTATCGAATCGACCTACTGAATTGACATGTTCCTGAGTCGTGTCGAAGCAGAGACATATGTAACACATATATGTCTCTAGTCTAGTGGTTAGAGCATCCGCCTCGGATGCGGGAGGTCGCTGGTTCGAACCCCGGCCGAGTCATACCAAAGACGAATGAAAATGGTACTATCATCTTCATCGCTTGGCGCTCAGCATTAAGAGGTTTGTGTTAGGACTGGTCGGCCTGGTGTCAGGATAATGTGACTGGGTGGGACAGCATGCTATGATGCCCCAGTTCTCGACATCACTTTAAACTGTCACACTGCAGACATCATAGCGATATGACTGAAAAATTGTTAAAGCTACGTTAAAAATCCAAAACACATACACACTAGTCCAAGGAGTTTTAGGCGTACGGACAGTTCAAGACCGTCAGGCCGAGACACGTTCATGCGCTTTGTTTTTCACAAAACAGGGTAATGAGAGTTTGCTTTTATTACGTTCTTCTTCTTTGGCACTTTTCAGATATGTTTTGGTCTACATTGTAAATGAAATTCAGTAAAAACTGTTATTTATGAAAGCTAGATTCGGTACGCCTGTAAATACTGACTCGTCGACTAAGATATAACATCTAAATAGTTTCAGTCTGATAATGTAATATGGGTAGATTAAATAATAATGATCGTCACTGTCTTCTATTACGGCTTTCATTATTGAACTTAGCGCCTTCAGAGAGCTACCCTATAGGACGGCAAGTTATGTACGCTGTGAAGGCAACAATAAATTAAGATGAGCAATTAAAAACTAAGCGAATTTCAAAGCAGCCTTTCTCATGTTGTTAAACAATTATGTTTTAGTATTATTGTAATCCATTAGCGAACTGTAGAACTTTTTTGTTTTGAACTTCAAGCAATGTCATCTCATGTCCAACTTGAATCAATATAATCTTGATACCCAGGTTCGGATCATTATGACACATCACATGACCACGTTACCCAGTGCGTGAAAGAGTGCACTCATTACAACCTAAATGAAATCGAAAATGTTACCTAAATTTTATTCTTGTTATTGTTCGATTTGCTTTCTGTTGTTTCTCTTTTAATGTATTTTTCTCCATCTGCAGTATGTCAGCCGAACTTTTATTGCAGGGGTCCATGCCGAGCTCTTATTATCTGTTTTACCTCGGTACATAAAAGTGGACGAACTCAACACAGAATACCAAATGTTCACCACCGATGTGAGAAACTTGCTTGGTTATTTCATGAATGTATCCTGACTAATATGAATGTATCCTGACTAATATGAATGTATCCTGACTAATATGAATGTATCCTGACTAATATGAATATATCCTGACTAATATGAATGTATCCTGATTAATATGAATGTATCCTGACTAATATGAATGTATCCTGACTAATATGAATGTATCCTGACTAATATGAATATATCCTGACTAATATGAAAGTATCCTGACTAATATGAATAGTATCCTGACTAATATGAATGTATCCTGACTAATATGAATGTATCCTAATACATCTGAGACCAGGCCCAGAGGTTACACACTATTCTCACACCTAAGCTATGGCTCACCTCAAAATACTCTTTGGTCGTTGACATATTAGTCAATCATCGCATGTCACATTTTATATCAGCAACTCACCAGAAATCAGGGTATTGCAGAGAGTGTGAGTGAGAGTATCAGAATTATTTTAATCTTAGGAATTCTGATTTAGCAACTGGTGATATTGTATTTTTGAAGGCGTACAAATTAGAGATGTCTACAATATTATCCTTATCATTCGTTCTTTGCCAGAATATTATCTTGTGAAAAGCACACGGCACTTAATTTTCGTCAAGTGAGTGAAATTTAAATTTTCTTCGCTGGAAGATAGAGTACTATGTAAAATGGCTTGCTGAAACATGTCCAACAGAACGAGGTCAATAAATGGATTCTAGAAACTTTGAGTCAGGTAGTACATATATATAGATCCCGCTTTCGTCTTCACATGAAGTTTAAAAGTCACGTCAGTCCTGGTATTCATGAAGTTCGAGTTTTACCAATGAATTCAGGCTAAAGCTACTAGAAACCTCACAAATTGTATTTGGCATGATGAGTTTAATTTAGATCTGTGAAATGACAGGTAACACGAGGGATTAAAAGTTAGAAAATCTTGAATGTTTTACGATACTATCTTTTCATTAATGTATGAGACCTGGTAACATCTGTTAGGGAAACGAAGATGGATCTGAATGCACGAATGGGTGACAATCTGACTCAAAGATTCCATGACCAAGGTATATGGCAACATTTTGAGCACATGAATTCAAGTTCAAGAAAAAAAGAGACACAAAGCTTATGTAATATTTGGAGAGTATTTAGATACGTGAAATTTAGCAGTCAAAATGAAGGACTACAATGAAGAAGAGTCTGGCACCTTTCTTTGTCCTCATAGAAATGATCATACTGTTCTGAGATTACGTTACCAGTCTGCATTGGATTTAGTTTGAAATTTATACTAGCCTATTGAAAATAATGTCACAAAAAGGTCAAGACATTTATGAAAACTTCAGCTAACGCGTATTATCATTGGCAAGTCTGTTACTATGCAATGACTTAGGATTCAATGGCAAAACATTTATCATTGTGCTTTTCTTCGGTGTGGTGTGGTGGGATGATTTATATCTGAGAAAATCAGAAAGAAGAAGAAGAAGTAGTAGTAGTTGTGGTGGTGGTGGTAGTAGTAGTAGTAGTAGTAGTAGTAGTAGTAGTAGTAGTAGTAGTAGTAGCAGTAGTTAGCTTAAATGGGGCATCTTAGCCAAACCCCTACTGTGTATTAGGACGACAGCATGATTACCCACTCCCAGGCCCCCCTGTTAGTTTAAACAAAATACTAAAACAACTTTGTTGAGGCAACATCGTCGATTTCGTTATTGATTACCTGTCAAGGATCCATTACTGAATCATTCATCGTCGTCATACAAAATAGGGTTGGCTTAGATAAGCCCATTTAATTTTTTTACTTGAAATCGCTAGCGATTTATATTTATATTTTAAACAAAATTACTATACCTAACTTTCACAGAAAATTATTATACCTAACATTCACACAAAATTCCAATCCGCTATTAATAACTCGCTGGGATTTGCAAAAAATCAATAATTACATATTTCACTCACATGCTCTGAGGATGGTCTTATATAAATTTTAGATCATTCGCGATCGCCTGATTTTACAATGGAGGCTCTGACGATTTTTTACACAGCCACCTGTCGAGATATTTTTAGCATTTCAGCTTTTCCTATTATATAGCTTTCATCGTCATGATGAAACAAGTACAGATTAACCTTATCGACATAACACTTTTTCAGTTCGTCATCCACTGTGATCTTTGTGTATTTATTCTGGGATATTGGATTATAAAGATTACCAGAAGCATCAGAACGTGAGTCTGTAACCCAGGTAAGCTTACTAAAATAATCTGAATTTTCTGTGCGAATCAGACACAATTTTATCTTATTTCTGTTTTTGAAATATGTTCTGTACTTTTCATTGTCAAGCATAATAGTCATATGCTTACCTCGGAAAAGAATTCTTTTCATCTTTAACGTGGTATCTTCCACTGTAATATCTTCCATATTTCATATTTCAAATAAATTTTACTATCCTTATTTGTGAAATGAAATCGCTCTAGATTTTACATAAAATTTACTGCGTATCATTTTTCGTATTTGGCAACTCCGTTCGGTATCATATCTACCAGCAACTCGTCTTTAACTCGCAGTTCCTGTATCAGATCTAACATCAAAACTTTTCACGTCTGAGATAAGCTCGAAGCTGATTAAGAATTTTATTATAAATCGCTATTGCTATTTTACAAGACATTTTTGTTCTCGTATTTTGGTACGATCTTTTTATTCACCGCTGATAAAACAATACCTACTTCCGTCAATATTAACAATAATGGATCTAATATTCCACCCACTGAAATAATTCCATTCGTTGTTAATATAATAGGAACATAATTCAACATTCTTATTATTTTACTATAAAATTTTCTAGCTTGTCTGACACAGTATAGTATTTTATGGTAATATTTACAGTATTTGATCAGCTCGTCTCTATCGTTGTCTTGGAGACCAGGTGAAATATGACTGAAGTCGATTATTTCTTTTTTCGTCATTATGAAACTGTTTCAGTAATTATTTCAATTGCTGTAGTAAAAATATTTTTGGCGGAAACCTTGTCGATCAGAGCACTAAATTTAATTTTGACAGGATTAGCGAGAAACTCTCAATACTTATCATACACTTCAGATGAGATATCATCATATCTGATATCTTTTAAAACTGAGGATGAAAATGGAGGGTTAAAATGTGTTGGTATTTCAGTAAAATCATTGACTCTATCACGATAAATATCTTCTGTTTCGTCGATATAACTAACAACATCACATAACTGTCCCAGTTTAAAATTTGTAAGTACTAGATGCAGCCTGAGAATTGCATAAGCTGTTCCAAAACTTAAAAGACCGCGAATATCAACTTGCTGTATATCTATGGCGGGTAGGTTTAAGTACCCAGCAATCAGCTCTTTGATATTTCTGTATTTTGCTTCTGTCACTAACTGTCCAGCTTCTTATTTTTCTATAGTTTTTCAACGCAATTTATTTAGAACTATTATGTATTTCATAATTTTTATTAATAATAGGTTTTACAGTTGTAATATTATCAAGCTCTTGATAAAATATATTTCGTTCGACATAATCATTTAACTCAATCCTAGACTCAATATCTGATACTCTGTTTAGTGCAGCATTAATGTTATATACGTCATACTTTTCTTTATCGCCGGTGAGAGAGTGTATCAAACGTAGATTCGCTGTTGTTAGCAGGTTAGTGTCAGCACTATTATCTACATTTATAACAGCGTCCTTTTATCATAATGGTCCATACCGAGTACACGAAATACTAGACATTTAGCAAATTTGTTCATGAGCTTACGATTTTTAAGAAACTTGTGTTTCCTTGTTTCAGCTAGTTTGTCAAGCTCATCTGGAATCTTCTTTAGTCGCTCTTGCTCTGGTTTCTTACCACCATGAAATTTTGTTTTTATAAGGTTAGATTTATCAATTGCCAGAAAATTATCTTTTGTTACGTGTGTAGGCTCTTACAAACCGTAACAGAAAAGACTGAAGACAACAAGCTTTGTAAAAGTTAACAAATAATTTATTTCCCAAGAAAACCAAGGTAAAGATGAGAAAAAGAACTTACGGTTTTACTAATCAAATCCAAAATTTATCCAAGAATTAACAAATAGAAGTCCTATTATTAAAAAGTCCTAAATGAATCTGAGTTCGAGTCCCGATGAAATCTAAAATGGAAGGTGATGACGTCTGTTGTAACCTGCGAAGTGCTGTTGTGTCAACAGTTCCTTGTTGAATCAAAGAAAATAATATTCCAGTTTTGAATTCCGAATAAATTTCAATAAATGTCTTTATCCAAGAATTTTGGAGGAGCACTTGTATTTCCAAGGAAAATAATCACATGAAAGTCAATAAAATAAAAATTCAACTCAAACTGGTCACAACATATGTTTAGAGCCCGACTGAACAAATTCTATAAAGAAAACAGTTATACACAAGTTTAAGACGCAAAACAGATTCCCGGATGAGCGTTACATGGTCATCCTTCCAGAACAAAATAGAAGCTTTTTACATGCCTAACATCACTCCCAGTATGGCCTTAACTGAAATCAGTGGTTTTTACTCTGGGAAAGATATAAATAAGAAAAAAGAAATTTTAAAAAGTTTTTTACCAAAACCCTTACTGGTTCTGAATCAAGGTCAGCAACTAGATACAGTATTTCTATTATTATAACAGTCAGGTCAAACAGAACTGAACTGAATGTCTGGAAAATGTCAAATCCAGTAAACAAAGTTACCTTATAATAGCATGTAATGGAATAAACAAAATTTAAAACTAACAAACAAATAATTAAATTACATATACATAACACTTTATTTAGCTCAAGCAGTATATTTTTCAAATATTTTTCAACTTTTAATCGTCTTTACTCGCACTCGCTTACAGGACAGTATTTGCTAATTATATCAAAGTCTCTGATAGAGTATCTCAGTTAAGGGCCTCTCATTCCTGAAACTCTGGCAAAGTTATCATTTTTCTCAGGTAAACCGGGCGAACGTAAATTTAATTCGAGCAATTATATTCACAGCTCTTTCTTCCTCAATACTCTCTGGGTCTAGCTGATCAACATCAGCTATTTCGATCTGTGTTTTCGGGTTTAGTATTAAATTATAAAACTCTTTTGTGACTCTGATCGATGGAGGATTAACATTATAGATTACAACCACATTAGATCGTCAAGTGTATATATCTTAAACATTGACGAACCTGGGTAAGGATATTCAACTTCTGTATATATACACATATAGATATAGCATAAAAATTTGATGATTCTCCGTTTGTGGTTCACCCTGGCTCGCTATTAAGGCTGTTAAACCTGAACGCATAACTTTGATTAAGATCCGAATAGTAACTTGACGCAGATGCAGCAAGATCCCAACGATTATATATAACATCAGCGAGATGTGGAATGTGACCAATGCTATTTGTAGCTCGTTTTGTACTACCACCAACTGGAAGGGATTGTGTAGCACTGTCCACGTACTGTTTATTGGTAAGATCGGATGTAGAAACAGGCACATACGTGTAAGTTATCTTATTGTCAACCATATCGATCGCACCTGTAACTGTGACTTCGGATTGTTTAAGATAATTTGCATCTGAGGAAGTAATTGTATTCGCTGATGCTGCACTTATCTTAGCGTCAACATAAAATTAATCTTTAAGATCAAATGGGGCGACTGGATTATAAGTCGTTCTTATTTGATTCGAGCCCATGCTTAACATACCCCTCATCGTATCACCGGGTTTTGCTACTCGAGATGCAATATTCGTTGCTATGTTATCGTAGACGTAATTTTTATTTGTTAAATCAATACTGCCGATGGAATTGCCGTAGTTGTTATCTTATTCGATCCCATGTCCAGGTTTCCCACCATAGTATCACCGGATTTTATTACAAAATTATCCTTGACAGACTTGACATTTATTACAGAATAGTTATTGGTCAGATTTGTTTCATCAATTTGAGTATTAAATATTAATTTCTCACCAATATCTATATTTCCAAGCATCGTCCCACCAGATAATGACAACTTATTATTATCTACCTAGCTAAGTTGTGCGTAACTTAATGCTTGTGAATTATTTATGTTAGCGGGGAGGGGGGTATTCACTTTCAAGATTTAGAATCTTTTATTACTCACATTGATATTTCCGGTCATCTTACCATTACTGACAACATTAAGTTGTGCAAAGCTTACTGCTTGTGAGTTATCAGCGCTGATTGGTGGATATGTTGTCTCAAGATCTAGCACTCGCTGACCAGGCATACTTAAGTTACCTGTCATTGTATCTCAAGATTGTTTGATATAATTTGTTAAATCTACATCAGCCGTAGTGATTGTAGCTGAAGCTGTTTTCTCGGTTCATCTGTCAATTAACGTACCAAATTTTGTATAATAGCTCATTCTTATTATTACTGCATGATAAAATTTTGTGAATACCTGGTATAGAATGAACATAATCAACTCTGACAAGGAGCTCTTAATCAATCATCAGCATAACCACTACCTAACAGACTGCTACTATCTGATAGTAGGACGAACTGGATCAGGCAAAACTAACCTTCTGATGAATTTATTACTTAACGACCTCTTCAAGTACGATCGAGTTTATATATACACAATCAATCCACAGTAGGATAAATACAAGCTGCTCAGCGAATACAACGAAAAACTGAAAAATGAACTTGGCGTAGGCGATGATATATTTATCATAAAACAACCAGAAGATTTCATTCCCGTTGCAAAGCTAGATTCTGAGGAGCATAAAATAATTGTCTTCAATGACATTCCGCTCAGCAATGCTGAGATGAATAAGATAAAATCTTATTTTTCCCTATCGTGCAACAGAAAATGTAATGCAGTCTACCTAGCTCAGGGACTTTATAACATGGATAGATTTATCAGGCGAAATACAGGCTGTTTCATAATATTTGCTGGACCAGACAATATCGACGTACAAAGCATAGCCCGAGAACAGTGCAAAAGTGTATTAAAAAACAAATTTGCCGGACTTTATCATAAAGCTACTGGTGATGGCGGACACAGTTTCTTTTTATTTGATAAGCTAGCAAGAGATCGAAATCGTATACTCAGATGTGGAACAGACAGGTTTTTCGACTGTGAAAATTAATCTATCGGTAAACATCTGAAAATTGGACTTTCAGTCAAAGTCTAAAATTAGTCTAACAAAATAAATAAAACGAAAATATGGACGCAAAACGAAAGAGGTTCTAAAGAATTTTTTTGCAACTAGAGTAGCGTTAAAGAGGAAGGTTGAGAAGGAACGTCAGGGTCTATAGCAGACTAGTAGAAACCGCTAGACTTTTTAGACTAGTGACTGAAGCAGTACTTGGCAAACAGCCAGATATTTCTCCGGTATCACCGGAAGATTTTATAAAGTTATCGGAGAAAGGACTACGAAGTATTCTTGAAGAGGAGCATAAAAAAAAGTTGCAGAGCAAATTATTGAGCGAATAGGAGATCCACTGTACGACAAGCTGCAGTATTACAAAAAATTGAAGAGCAGGCTATATGTAGTGAAGAATATTTGGCTGTTTTTGTGGAAACGATCAATAAATTACTGAGAGAAGCTGAATATCCAGTAGATATTACCGAGTGTAGAGATTTTGAGGAGAATTTTTTTTTGGCGCGAATAAAAAAAAGGTTGATGATATAAAACAAATGGGTGACTATGAGGTAGATAATTACATCGAAAAACTAGAAATTATAAGTTTAAAAATATAGTGGCTTTTGATAAGATCAGAGAATCTACTAATTATAATGGAGCAAAAAATAAAAAAATATGCACAGAGAAGGTATTATTGCTAATCTTTACAATATTGTACTTGATAACATAAAAAAACAAACAAAATGATTTAATTACAGAACAACGTTATTAGAAACCTTAGCTAAAGGAATTGATGACCAAAAATGAAAAAAAAAGGTTATGGAATTAAAATCTATAACTCGACCGCTGAAGTAGTTGATCGAATGATGTTATTAATAGCATCAGAGGAAGCTGGAAATATGAGCAAAGAAATCGGCAGCGAAATTGTTGAAATTTTGGATAATCTCAAGTCAAATTATTTATTCTTTTTCTCCTGACCAGGTTCATTAATGCAAGTAAATTCAAGATAAATAATCTACTATCCATTTAAAAATCAAATATCTTCTATCACGATGACTCTAACCGATCAATCAGGCCGGCAGCTAAATCTTAATGACAAAATTGTAACATATTATCTACACCTGAGGTCCATCAACTAGTTGATGGAGTGATCTCTGCTCACTCAGCTATGCTGACCACAGTTAGTTTTATCAGGAATTTTGTATAACAAAATAAAACAAAGAAACATTTATCACAGAAATATCATAGGAGGTTTCGTTGGAAATATATTCTCTAAAATACATATAATTGAAAATGTACCTGGAATTTAAAAACAAAAATAGCGCCTATTTCGTTAGACGCATCTAAAGCTTTTGCCACATCAACCTCATCTGCAGCAGGTTCAGCTGTTGGACAGAAGACTGTTGATAAAATTAAGGGATGGCCACCGATTGCACCCATCGTAAAGAACAGTGATATAAAACAAGCAATTTCTGAAATATCACCAACATCAGAAATTACTAAAGCGTTAATAAAAACCACAGAAAACCTGCTATCTCCACCAGGTGAAGAAATTGCTAAGAAGCTGATGACACGAGCTAATCCTAAAATCAACGTCCCAATTTTATAATAATTTTATATAATCGAGAACAATAAGATGTCGATTAAAATTTACCTTGACTTAACCGAGGAAGCAGCAGAGTTCGAGTATATTGAATATCTCGACGAAAACTCAAACGAACCTAACAAAGCTGGATTACGATCTTTTAACACAAGAGAAGAAATGTTTTTACTTCCTTATAAAGCTGTACTCAAAGTTCGAGGTGTGATTCAAGTTAATGCAAATTCTAAAATTACACTTATTAATAACGAATGGAGTTTGTTTAGAAGCACTGGATATCAACTTGCTAATCAAACTGTAGAAGATATTTCTATGCACTTGCCAGTTGCAAGTACAATTCTTAACGTGGTGTCGTTTAGTGATGACTGCTCACGATCAGTAGCGACAAGTATGTTATGGTATAAAGATACTAGAACTGGAGATACTAATATAGTAAATTTGAAAGTTACTGCACCTGTTGCTGGTGCTTGCGATGATGGAACTCTCACTGATGTTAATGAGTTTTTAAGGCCTCTTCATGCAAGATATGGAACAACTTCTGCAGCTGATAATGCAGTAGCAATGTTAGAACCGCACTAATAAATTTTTGTAATACTATTAAAAGTAACTCACCAGCTGATGATGCTAACATAGCTACAACGCTAGCAAATGCTCAGTACATTACTGTTTTAATTAACTCTAGATAAAACAACAATGACAGTGCTCTAAAGAGAATTGCTTTGACAGATAGTTCACATCAGATAACAATGATGCTGCCGCTTAGCACAATATTCGGATTTTGCAGAGACTATAATAAGGTATTTCGTGGTATAAAACATACACTTATACTTGATCGAACTGATCAAAACAACTGTCTGCTGAAATCTGATGCTATTGCTGATGATACATTTGTAATATCACGACTGGCGTTGTGGATGCCACGTGTAGTTCCGTCGATTGATAAAACAATAGAACTTGAGATGATGCTAGCAGCATTCACTAAAAAAATACATTTTATGAAGAATAAAGTTTATCAAATTGCAGTACCAAACACAACAGGTAACACATGTTGGATAGCAATAGCGTCAAGTGAACAGTTGCCAAGGCATGTATTTATCGTGTTTCAACGACAGAATAGACGTGGAAATTAACAATTATTGTGAGAATAAATTCTAAGCAGTATCCCGAGCGAGCACTCGAATGTAATTTCACAGCTGGAGCTGATAGAGACGTATCTCGAGCTTATAAGTTCCTTATGGAAGCTATGCAAAATGTCAGGATGCTGACAGTGGATCTCAAATTTCAATCGAAGAGTTTGGAACTCTTTATCCAATATTTCACTTTGATGTCAGTAAGCATAGCGAACGAGCTATCGGGTCAACGTCAGACATTGTGGTCACGTGGACACTCGGACAGGCTTCAGTTGCTCCAGATAATGTGTATTATGCATACGTGCTAATTGTATCTGACAGATTCTTCTCGATAGATTCTACCAAGGGGATGATGCCCGTCCAAGTCTAAATACTAAGTGTGAAGTGCTTTGCACTTGGGTTATACCTTTATCAAACAAGCAAGCAGTGGAGTGTATTGATTTTCTGATCAAGAATGACTACCAGTTGTTAGAATAATGCTAAAAAATTATTTGTGCTATCTCTGGCAGTAAAAGAGTATGTTTCTCAAACGTGATTCAATATTACCTGAAGGTCAGGAAATGCCAAGAATTTATAATACTATTTTAGTCGACGATTAAATTATAACAAAAATGCAAACCCAATTTGCAAGCAAACTGTGTAAATGTGAAGCTGACCATGATCTGTGTCTCGAGCAGGATAAAATAGTAACTTATTGCCAGTGTTGTAATCAACGAGCTGTAATCGAATCCGGCTTAGATATTCACAAGTTAATTGGTAAATTACCGAAATCCAGCAAGGGATGGACCCTGCCATTTCACATGTATACAGGGCCTTGGAATCTGTTCGATAAGCAACTCGATGAAAATGACAATCCTATACCGGGGGATGAGCCCTATAATCAGGTCGATGAAATTGCAATGCGCCATGACATGTTACCGTGACAACGAAAACGATAAATCTGGTTGCGACCGTATTATGCTTGATGAGCTAAGCGATACGAGACCCAAGGGCGGCCTGTTTCACAAGCTGAGGGAGCGAATTGATCGTAAGCTGGTACAAAGTATAATTGGAGCGAAATATAAACTCGGACTCAGAGAGTCTCGGCTTGGTAAAACTGTACTTTATGACGATGGACCGCAGAGCGCTGGACCGCAGAGCGCTGGACCGCAGAATGGTCTCTCACATGAACTTCACCGACCTAACAAAAAATGTTTTCTTGACGAAAAGTTGTCCCAAACTCAGCTGATGATATATGGGCAATATATTTTGCTGATATTTCACACATTGCAAAGCATAATGACAATAAAAGGTACCTGATGAACGTAATTGATATTTTTGTAAATATGCTTTTTAATGTGCCTGTTACAGATAAAACAGATAAAACCATAACCGATTCGTTGAGAGGTATTATTGTCAGCACAGAAAGAAAACCGAATAAGATATGGATACACCAAGGAGCAGAGTTGTTTTAATAAGCAATTCGAGCAGTTTCTGGAACAAAATAACATCACCAAATACATCACCGGAAATGAAGGGAAAAGTGTCGTCGTCGAGAGATTTAAAAAAAATTTACAAGCAACTTACAGCCAAAATCACTAAGAGGTATATTGACGATCTGCCGAAGATTGTGTCGGATTACAATAACACAAAACATAAAACACTTGGAATGTTGCCCAACGAAGCTGTAAGTAACCCAATACTGGCGAACGAGAATATGTACCGAAGACACAAGTTTAGTGTGGGTGATAAAATTAGAATTTCACTGGTAAAGAAAACGTTTGAAACAGGATTCACTCCAAACTGGTCTGTGGAAGTATTCGTTGTGGATAACATTTTAACAACAACACCTGAAAGATTCATTAGGAGAAGAAATTATTGGAAGTTTCTATGAACAGGAACTAAAGCGGACAGAGCAGGATATATTTATCATCGAGCGAGTGATAACAAGAAAAGGTAAGAAAAGTTTGGTTAAATGGAGAGGTTACAGCGACAGTTTTAATAGCTGGATACCAACTAGTAAAATAAAAAATCTTTGATCAATTCGTGGGGTGTATAACACCATACGATCCAATCCAGTTACTATAAATCTTTTCGTATTTCAAAAAGGCAGACTCACATTTCACTGACCTGCATAATGATATCAAATATTGTCTTCGCGCAGAATGTAACTCACACTCTCCGATCAAGTTAAAAATCTTAACAAACAGAAAATCAAATTTTATATTTTTTCGACGGTCATAAACTTCTAACTGTCCATGTTTCATAATCGGCCTTAACAACTCCCAGATATCTGATTTTCAGTGACAGTAAAATTAAACTTTTTAATCTTTTCAGTGAGTTGATATTTTACATTATACCGTGATTTTGCTGCGATATAAATTGTTTCATCTTCTTGCTCTATACCTGGCTCATCTGTAAATTTATCCTCAATTACAGGGAATAAATATGTTTCTAGATCAAGTTTGAGATGTTCTGCATGTCGACTGTTATTGGAATTTGCTGAATTCTGATGCGCTGAAGTATTTAGATTTCTAGCAATCTGTTTTACATGCTGACTGTCAGTAGTGTAATTTGCCAAATTCTGATTCGCTGGCTGATTCTATGTATCACGATCGATATCAGTGTAAAAATCTGACAATCTTTTCGCAAACAAAATATTTGTTTGAAACACCTTATACATAATAATTTTATCTAATTACTGTAATAAAATGCCGGACGAAATAAGAAGAATAGTCAGAGCTAAAATAAAAAAATATGAACTTCTTATTCAGCGCTGTCAGGTTATTTATGAGTAATAAAAAAACAGACAAAAGTATGTGAATTTTCTTGTTAAATACCATCCTTACTCAGCATTTAGCGTGTTACTGACAGATTCGGAGGTAGCAGAACTTGAAAAATCCAGAATAATATTTGTTCGATATGACAGAGATACTATTATGAAATGGACTCACTGCTGTTTGACAAGGGAAGATCTAAGAAATATTCTGAAAATTGATCTGTAAATTAACTGCAATTTTGTATTAATTATTAAACAATGGACAGATTTGTTACTAGAGCTAATATTATAAATCCCCTTCAGCTGGAATAGGCTGTAAGAAATATGTTTCGTGGTTATGTTAACGTTATATCTCGCTTTGAAGTAGAAATAGAAAACAAATTGTTAAGCAGTATAGAACTTGATCACATGCTAAAATACGGCAAGATATTTGTCGAGTACGACAATGAAACCTTAAACAAATATCTCAATTACTGCTTGACAAATAGCGACGTCGTAAGTATTTTAAACAGCAGGTGATTGATAGCGAAAGACAATTTTATATCCTGTTCGTTTTGACGTGGCAGATTTGTAGATGCCATCTGCAACAAATTTAATCGATTATGGATGAACACTAAAATACTTTGAAGCTGCATAAATCGATATAAATGATAATTCTTTACCTGTGAGTTAGTTGCTATAACAGGACGGATTGTTTGTTTTAGATTAAACTTACCTTTTCCTCAACGAACATTTTCTTGTTGTGACACAAGTTTCAAATTCTCAAGTCTATTATCGATTTTAATTCTGTTCCTGTGGTCGATGACTAATTCACTAGGAATCGAGCCATAAAATATTTCAAATATAAAACGATGTGAGAGATATCTAATTTGATTGGTATTATGACCTATGATCATCCCATTCAGATATTCGGTATTACCGACACTTTCAATCTTCTTCGTTTTTACATTTCCAACAATACCTCTATCAGAGGCTTAGTATAGATCATAGACTGGATATTGTTGAAATGCATCTTGCAATGACAAGTTGCTGATGTTATTGTCTGTTACACTGCCGTTTACTTGAGAGACTCTCATTCCGTCTGGAATCTCCTCACAAAACAGCGTGTAAATGAAGTCCTTGATTAACATTTCAGTATGTTTATCATCATTCTTCGATTTCACGTTTACCTTATAACCCGCAGGAGTTCGAATTCCAAACGAAGCCTTAGTTTTAAGATTAATCACCACTCCTAACATATTCCATGCATAGCAGTTGTACTTCTCGTGAACGTAGAATATCTCCTGCTCACTGACCGTTGGTATGAGTCCACCAAGCATAATTTTGCTCATTATATAATAGCAATTTCGTTTCTTTAATTAACAATTTTGACAGCATACTTAATTAAAGAAATATAAAACAGTAAATATAGGAATGTTGAAACTTGCCGATATGGCCAAGAAAAATCTATTCTCAACAGAAAGATGCCACAAAAATCGCAACCGCATTTGCTGGTTTTAATAACAGTTTTCGATTCGATAATAAGCGTTTACTTACAAATTTCTCACCAACAAACTTAACTTATATCATCTGCTTCAGCCAACAATTAAATCCCAGCTTGCCAAGCTCAATGGCTTGAAAATAATAGTGCAGCTTTTAAGTAAAGCTTTCTAAGCTAAATATATCTCTGGAATCCCAACGGAAAACCAAGGATGGGCCTGTCAATCAGACTTTTACATCAGAGCACCTTGCGGCAGAGCAGCTTACAGCAGAACAACTTGTTGCTAAGCAACGTGAGGAATTTGCCTATCCTTATATCACATCAATATCTAGTAGAATTCTAACCGGGACAGACTTAATATCGTTGTCATATAATATATTTCAGGAGATATGGAAGAAAATAGATGAGTACACTACATCTGGTTCTGGCTGGAAATTTGATAAGATAACAGATATACTGTTCCACACTATGAAATATAACCCATTGCCAGGTAGCTCATATCTCGAGATGCCAATTAGGATTAAAAAAAAAATTCAAAATGTTGTATTAATGTAAATAATTATGATAAAAAATGTTTCCAGTGTGCAGTATTATCGGCGTTATTTCCAGCACGAGATCATCCTTATCGAGTATAGAATTATACTGGTCATGTTAATAATCTAAACTTTAGCGGGTTTGTCTTTCCTGTTTCTGAATATCAAATTTCAAAATTCGAAAAACAGAACAATCTACTGTTACCTGGAGGTGTTATTGTATTGGTGTCGATGATAAACAAAATATATATCCCAGATATATCAGCGATCTAGCATCACAAAAAACCCCAGTAAATTTACTATTTTATAAAAATCACTACGCGTGGATAAAAAACTTTAATGGGCTAGTCGGAGGTCAGTATAGCAAGCATAAGGAAAAGGAATATTTCTGTGTCAGGTGTTTGCACGGGCTGTGTATCCCAACATGTACTTGACAAATATCTCGAATACTGCTCTAATGTTCAGAAAATATCTGTGCCTGGCGAAGATGAAAATATATTACAATTTACGAAGTAGACACAAGATGAAAGTGCCTTTTATAGTATAGGCAGATTTCGAGTCCATTTTACTTCCAGTGCAAGGAGCAGAAAATAACCCTAATAAATCTTGGACAAGAAAAATCAAGAGCATATTCCATGCGGAGCTTCGTATAAAGTCGTTTATGCTGTTGATAAATCTTTGTCAAAACCAGTAAGGATTTATCGTGGAAAGGAACCTGCTGTCTGGTTGTTAAGAAACCTTATCGACGAAATTGATCTCATCATGATTTTACTCGTTAAGACAGTAGCAACGAAACCACTAACAGTAAAACAAGAAGCTGAATTTAATATAGCCCTAATATGCCATATTTGTGAACAGGCGCTTTTGCCTCAAGAGTAAAAGATCACTACCGTATTACTGGAAAGTATCGTGGTCCAGCACATGATATATGCAATTTAAAATATACCGCACCAGATTTCTTTCCTGTTGTATTTCATAATTTCAGAGGATATGACGCTCATATTATAGTTGAAGCATTCGGTAATAAAGATATAATAAACCGCCTGAAAATTAATAACAACAATAAAATAAAGTGCATCCCAAATAACACTGAAAAGTACATGTCAGTGACACTAGGAAGTTGAGATTTATTGATAGTCTGCAGTTTATGGCAGCATCGCTAGACGAGCTTATAAAAGGCTACAGTAAGTTTGATAATCTGACTGAACATTTCGGTGAAACTGCTGGCAGTTTATTGACACGAAAAGGAATTCTTCCCTACGAGTATCTAGATGATTGGAGCAGATTTGATGACACGTGTCTACCCGACAAAAATAAGTTTTATTCTAGGTTAAATCTTGAAAGTGTTAGTGATGATATTTATGCCTATGCTCGATCGATTTGGGACTCCTTCGGCTGCAAAAACTTAGGAGATTATCATGATTTATATCTTATCACAGACGTTCTTTTGCTCGCAGATATATTTAAAAATTTCAGGGATGTCAGCGCTGATAACTACGGACTCGACCCAGCTTGGTAGTATTCGGCAGCCGGACTAAGTTGGGATGCTTTACTCAAGCACAGTAAAATAAAGCTATAACTGCTAACAGACCCTGATATGTTCAACTTTATAGAACGTGGAATCCGAGGCGTAATAAGTATCATAGCAAAAAATATGATAGGCCTAATAATAAATATCTACCCGATTATGATAGTACAGCACCATCAAGTTTTATAACCTATCTAGATGCCAGTAATTTATATGGTTTCGGAATGTCGCAGTCTATGCCGGTTGGTCGGATTAGGTGGATAAGTGAAAAATAGTTTTTTAATGAAACTGATAAAACTATACCGAATGAAGTTATCTCATAGAAGTTGATATTGACTATCCTGTTGAGCTTCATGATAAGCATAACGACAATCCATTCTGTCCAGAGTCGATGCTGATAAATTACAGTTTATTATCAGAAAAACAGAGAAATTGTCGTCTAGTGCTAGCACTAGTGGTAAATCTGTTGTTAAAAAATTAGTTCCTAATCTGTTTGACAAACAGAGATACGTTTGTCATTATAAAATTTTAAAACAAGCACTTGATCATGGGCTAAAACTTAGAAAAGTTCATCGTGTGCTAAAATTTAATAAATCGCCGTGAATGAAGAGTTATATAGACTCAAACACAGCACGACGAGCAGCTGCTAAAACAGAATTTGAAGGAAAAAAACCCACTTTTTCAAGCTTATGAATAACAGCGTCTTTGGCAAGACCTTGGAAAATATCAGAAAGCGAGTCAATATTGAGATAGTCAATAACCTGAAACGTCGTAATAAACTTGTAGCATCTGACCATTTTGTCAGAATGAAAATATTTAATGAAAATCTAGTAGCCATTAAACGAAGAAAGACAAAGCTAAAGCTAATCAAACCAGTTTATGTCTGTATGGCAGTACTTGAAATATCAAAGTGGCTAATGTACCAATTTCATTATGGTTATGCTAAAGATAAGTGACCTGATTCAGAGCTGTTATTTTACAGATACTGACTCGCTTATGTACAAGATAAAATCTGATGATATTTTTATCAAGAATTTTACGATAACCGAGAAATGTTTGATCTTTCAGATTATCCCCAAAACATCAGATTTCACTGTGATGATAATAAAAAAGTAATAGGAAAATTTAAGGATGACACAATTTTGGTTCCTATCGTAGCGTAGCAATATACTGTCTAAAACTAGCTGATAATAAAGTTGAGAAACGAGCTAAGGGGATTAAAAAATTGTGGTGGGTAAGGTGTTTGGATTCGATAATTATAAAGCTGCGTTAGACGGATTTTCTGGTTATGTTGAGATGATGGCAATAAGATCAAATTGTCATAAAGCTGAGAACGATGTTATCATAAAATCTGGTCTTTGTAATTTTGATATAAAACATACTGCTCTGATGGGATAAATATATTTGCGTTAGGTTATAAAAAGTCTGATAGTGTTCATTTTAGTAAGGTGGATTTTTTAGATTGGTTATTACAGTAAATCTCCAGCGATTTCATATAAATTTTGTGTAAATATAAAATATATCTTCGCTGTTTGTGTTTGTGTGTAAATTATCCATTTTTTATTTTTTATTTTTTATTTTTATTTTTTTGTTGGTAAAATTTCAGCGAGTTATTAATAGCGCATAGGCAATTAACAGTCAGACGTGTGATCTGCAAATCCCAGTGAGTAATTAATAGCGGATTGGAATTTTGTGTGAATGTTAGGTATAGTAATTTTGTGTGAATGTTAGGTATAGTAATTTTGTTTGAAATATAATTATAAATCGCTAGTAAAAAAAACAAACCCGCAGTTGTTAGCTTAAATGGGCGCATCTAAGCCAACCTTA
Source organism: Megalonaias nervosa (assembly GCA_016617855.1). Lineage (NCBI taxonomy): Eukaryota > Metazoa > Mollusca > Bivalvia > Unionida > Unionidae > Megalonaias > Megalonaias nervosa. The sequence continues at coordinate 24,554 of JAECUM010068346.1, forward strand.
TTATGTATGACGACGATGAATGATACAGTATGGGTCCTTGACAGGTAATCAGTAACGAAATCGACCATGTTGCCTCAACAAAGTTGTTTTCGTATTTGGCTTAGAATACCAGGGGTCCTGGGAGTGGGTAATAATGCTGTCGTCCTAATACAAAATAGGGGGTTTGGATGAGATGCCCCATTTAAGTTAACTACTGTAGCAGTAGTACCAACAGCAGCAGCAGAATAATTAGCAGCACTTGTATGATGGGGTTCAGCTGTACGTGGATCAAATTCATGGTTACTTCCAAACTTTTTTTATAATTACAAACATTGATAAGATGCTCAGACGTTAAATAACACAAGATTACTAATTCTTGTAACTGCAAAACTTAGAGAATAACCAATTAGCATTATATTGCATACTACAGGGGTCAATATCTACACAAAGGAATCAAAGTAATTTCATTCAAAGTATCAAGAAAATTGTTATAAAAGGCGCAGAATGTATCAAGTGTCCCTTTGACACGCATAGAGGTAAGGTAGCACGCTCCGACAATATTTAGCATGTCTGGGTCGTCATTACGACTTAAATAAAAACAGACATTTCCGTTCTCTCTGGAATTTCCACCGTGACATTTTAGGTTAAACATGTGAGTCTTTCTGAAAGTATGAGTGTTTTATTGCATAATTACCTTGTATGAGCAACATTCTATTTGTGTCGGTTTCCGGAGACACAGCTATAATGGACTCTTTGCCAGCATGTACAAGTTTGAAAAGAAAATCGCTTTCCGCGGAATAGGGGGCCTACCGTTCTTGTCTGACCATGTAAGACAGGTCGCTGACGTTGGATAATGAATTCAAGAGAGAAGTCTTTTGCACTTTGTCATCTGACCGCTACGTTTAAAATGTAAAACTCAACAATCCCTTATACCTAGCTAAGACACGTGACGTCTCAGAGTAAATTATTTATGTTCTTATACCTCAGTTGTCAAGGAACTTGCATCTTCAAGATAGCTTTTAGGCTACAACCTTTTGAGAATGATTTAGCCTTAGGGGCTAGTGTTTCTTAACTTTCCGAATTCTGTTACAATGAACTGCAATAATTGATTTGTCTCGCCTTTTGAAATAATGGCTTAGAGGTGAACAACATTCTTAGAATGAGTCTGAAAAACATTGCTTACTTTCTAATTTTTCTATGCCTCGACTTGCAAGTTAATGTAATATTAACTAGCATTACCCTCTTTATGTTACGTTCACAAGACTGAACTGAATGATATTTCTTTTTCATATTAATGTAAAATTTCCATGAAATCCAGCGACTTTCCTTCTGGTTTTCAGATTTGTGAATTTGTATCTAATTTTGATAAAAGTCACAAACTTGAGAAGTTGTAATTGCATTATTGAATCCGAGTAGTAATAACACGCTGCAACCTTCGTGTAAGCAAACTAATTGCCTTCATGTAAGCAAACTAATTACCTTCAGGTAAGCAAACTAATTAGAGAAATCAACCCATATTGTTTTTAACGCACTTAATCTGGTGGCCATGAGAAAACTGAGCACAAAAAATGCATAAGTTAGTAATAAATACATTTTATATAATAAATAAAACTACACTGTTCTCTCTCTCTCTCTCTCTCTCTCTCTCTCTCTCTCTCTCTCTCTCTCTCTCTCTCTCTCTCTCTCTCTCTCTCTGGACTGAAACGACATTTATTTCGTTACTCAGAGCTGGTTTATCCACCTTTTGGTTCGTTTCCTATGTAACATCATGATATAGAATGACCCATGTTTACAAATAAAGATGAAATCATTGCCTACACTGTTTGGGGTGGCAGTTATTATTATTATTATTATTATTATTATTATTATTATTATTATTATTATTATTATTATTATTTCCATTTTATTACTGCTTGTAGGCTATATGGAGAAATAAGAAGAAAATACTTACCCACCTTTGCATATAAAAATCCAACTTTAGAAAAATTTAGGTCCTTTATACACAATGATACTAGTAACATTCTGATGACTAATTTAGCAATGTTTACTATAAAAGCCTTAAATATTAGAGAAACCGTTTTATCAACGACTCCTGCTATATAAGACTTTAGATAAATATCACAAATCTTGCTCCACACAAGTTTTAGGGTTACCCTTAAATCCGTTTGTTTGATTACTGTGCAGTATATACTTGTATCTCACCTATATCCGAAAAAAGCAATAATTATTACTTTCATGTATATTACTTCTTATAAATACGATGTTCCTTTATTACGCATTATCTTTGTACCGCATGATGCATGGATATGTATTATGAGCCAGTGGCCTATATTAAAAATAAACACTATTATTATTGTTGTTGTTATTATTATTATTGTTGTTGTTGTTGTTGTTGTTGTTGCTGCTGCTGTTGTTGTTGTTATTATTTCCTGCAGTTTCATAATTTTAAAATTATTTATTATTATTGTTCTGCTTCCTATTCTAATTCGACATTTTGATTATATGTCCTAAATGAATAGCTGATGAACAAAGATTAATTACAATCCTTAGATTTTAGAAAAAGCACATCGGTTATTTAACTGCGGACGCATGAACGGTGACTAAGAAAAAAATGTTTATTACAACAGCCAACGGCACAGTTTATACGATTTCCTAAGTATAAGCTTTCCAGAAAAGCCTGCTTACGCCTTAGATAATGGCACCTTATCTCTTTTGATGTCAGAAAGAGCCAGACCACACTAAAAGCAATGGTACACTTGAGAGTACCTTCCTTGCAACATATAACAAGTTCACAAGCCAAAAATAGTATACTGGATGTTTTATTTGCATCCCAAGTAATGCGGTTGGCAAAATTATAGGAGGGAGAGGGTTCTTTGGCATTTTTACTTTAATATTTTTGTATTTATTGGTGGGAGGACATACTTAACAAGACTGGAAACGCGGATTGGTTGAGATGAACCAACTAACAGTTCGGGATTTTCAATCAAATCTATTTGCCGACTAAACGTGTAATTCCTTACATAATAAATTTGGCATATCTTTTCTTAGTATATACTTAGAAATGTGTTATGAATGTTATGCAGTACGTCAGCTTTCAACCCCTGACTTCATGCAGACTGATCAATATTGAAGTTTTCGGATGTGCCAAATTAGCAATATATACATTTCGCTGTTGATAAGTGTGTACTGTTAGCTCCCATGCATACCAATTACAAATGCAAACCAGTCACGTATCGGTATTTACAACAGCTCTCTCATATTTTTATTTTCACGTTTTTATTTTCACGAAAAGTATGCATTTTGATTGTAGCAGACAGGTCCAGTTCTTAATTACACCTGAAATTTGTTCCTTTTTGCAGGTTCTTAGTTCATACTCTGAATGACCACTATTACATTTGACCACAATCTACAGTGAAGCTAGGTTTGCTTTCGCACTACAGTTCGTTCATTTTTCCTTCTGGTTTTGATTCAAATTGAAGCAATGTCTTTACCTTAAGCAGGCATTTTATATATGAGAAAAAATGTAAGAATTGGATATTAAAAAAGGGCTTGAATGATTATAAAAGCTTTAGTTTCCTTGCTCCACTCGATTCTTTCATTTCATTTGTTGACACAGAGGTGGCTCGACCAAATGTTCATTTCCATACGCAGATTTCTGTAAGATTCTGAAGTATGATCGAATACCTCAAATTATTAAAATATTGGATCAGAATTATTAGTTTGGTCTTAGTTCTGGGGCATCAAAACAATTTTTCAGTGGTGGCGGGAGCAGATTTTTTTGAGGCAGGAAGATTCTGCCAAATATATAAGGCAACTATGAGACTCTCGTCAACCTATAAATTCGTTAGTTATTTGTTTCTTCTTTAGTTTATGGAAACTATGGCAGCAGGGTCTGATCAACGGATGCATTTTGTAAAATATACTGGAAAGAATTTATGCACGGATAAAAAAAAGTCGGGATCGCGTTTCCCAGACAGGGAACTTGTTACAATTGCTTACGCTTTAGTAATTTTCTGGATACAGTCCTCACATTTTTATATATGTCCTCCGCAGATAACAGACTGCGTGATGATGATGATGATGATGATGATGGAGTTGGTGGTGGTTGTGGTGGTAATGGTAATGATTATGATGACGACGACGACGATGGTGATGATTTTGAGGAGGTGGAAGAAGAAGCAGAGGAGGAGGAAATAGAAGAAGATGAGTAGAAGGATGAGAGGATTATCAAATTAAAGAGATTCCCTCCTAAAAACATAAGTGTTATTAGTTAATGGAATACTCTGAGCATAAAAAGTGGCACTTTTTAACACGGCCATTTTACCAAATTTGACACTATAGTAACAAACAAAACTTAAGGAGAGTAATGGAAATTTATACATTGCAAAACAAAAACTAAAAATAAACCATTGTACCTATAATTTTATGACAAAAATGTAATAAAAATTAAAGGAAAAATTAACAAATTGGAACAAGAATTCCTAAAAGCCTTTTAAAAAAATTGTACAAAATTTGTTTTCAAAATTGTAAACACACTTTTTCTTAATAAGATACAAAATTAAAATAAACCTGGAAATGTGCAATAAAAATTAAACATAAATGAAAGATAGTAAAAATGTAAATATTTAAACATGGCAGCAAAATAAAGAGAACAAAATTGTAAAAACAAAGTTAAAAAGTAAAATTAAAATACGCATATTATAAAAGATACAAACTTTTAACATTTTATAAATAAAAAATTATTACACAGAATTTAATAGTTTAAAATTTTTTAGAAAACTTAAAAATTGTATATTAAATCATAAAAGATTTTAAAAAATCAAGAAATAAAACTGAACGTTTGAAAGACACGCCACATCCCTTCTGAGTCTGTGTAATGGTATTTGTGACGGGATATAGTTACGCGTGTGTGCGTATGTGTGTAAGTTTGATAATAATAATAATAATAATAATAATAATAATAATAATAATAACGATAACAACAACAACAACAACAACAACAACAACAACAACAACAATAATAATAATAATAATAATAATAAAATAATAATAATAATAATAATAATAATAATAATAATAATAATAATAATATTATTATTATTATTATTATTATTATTATTATTATTATTATTATTAAGTTTCATTTATTTTTGGTATATTTTCGCGAATGAATCACATTAAATTTTAGTCATTTCACAATAGTCCATTTGTTCTTGTTAGTGTAGTGCTTTGAATTTTTGAGTGGGTTCTTCTGTGTCTCGAATTTCTGCTGCCTGCTCTTTCATCTCATTGTTCGTAACTGTCACCTTCCTTTTGTGTGGAGAGCAATGTCCTTTCTCTTGACACACAAAACATTCATCTTGTCTATCATATCGGAACCTAGTTTTCCGTTGAAAGGATAAGAATTTAATTTCCTTTACGATGTGGCTTTCTTGGGCCCAATGCTTTTCTCTTGAAAAGAGTAGTCACCAACAATAACAAATGCTTCCTATTAACGATAACATATCGTGTTCATTATCCATGAAAATATTCCTCCTCAATATTCAAAATAAATTAATTTAGAGAAAACTTAACACTTATTTAATCTTGGAAACTGAGCAAGATGCTAAGGTAAAATGACCAAGTATATCCAATGTTTTCCACCCATCGAAAGCGGCATTAGTATGAAAGTTTTTCATACAGTCAATGTACCAAGAAGTCATAAGAGCTCAAACTTATCCATGATGCAGCAAGGAAAACTTTTCTTTTAATCCGTCAGCTGATATTTAGACACTGCCATTATGTTGATATTTAGACACTGCCATTATGTTGATATTTAGACACTGTGATTATGTTGATATTCAGACACTGCCATTATGTTGATATTTAGACACTGCCATTATGTTGAGAGTCATTACACACATTTGTTATCTTAAATATGGGCGAAGTCTTTCTTGATTATGCTTAGGCTACTCATTGGAAAATGTTTCTTCTCTCTCTCTCTCTCTCTCTCTCTCTCTCTCTCTCTCTCTCTCTCTCTCTCTCTCTCTCTCTCTCTCTCTCTCATAGTGTTACCTGTCGATAATTTAAAATAGTGAAACTATGAAATGATTCAGTCCTGACTTTGATTTCTTTATTGCATCTCTTAGTAAAGCAAACATGGCAGATGCATTTTCCATTCATGAATTTCCCTCTCTCATAGCCACTGTAGAGAAGCTTTCATTCTCATTAACACCTGTTACTCTATTCTTTTGGATGATAAAAGCTGATGAATTAGTTATTTCTAGACAATATATGTAGATAATAACTGGCATCTGATCTGTATCAACCAGGATTTTTTCCTTTGGATGCATAAATTATGAAGGTATTGCTATGGGTACCTTCAAAAAGATAGTCCACCTTAAAAATTTAAACAAAGGTCATACCGTAACAATATGAGAATATGAGAGAGAGAGAGAGAGAGAGAGAGAGAGAGAGAGAGAGAGAGAGAGAGAGAGAGAGAGAGTTGAAAATATATTGATTCACCAGTTGTGGCAAATAAAGAATATTAAAGTATGATTGGGTAAGTGAAACGTGACCTTTTAAATTAAAATTTGATGTTAAAACAAATAATGTAATATGGTGAAAAACAGATCACAACAACAGAACTACATCTGGAGTGATCTATCTATCTATCCATCTATCTATCTATCTATCTATCTATCTATCTATATATAGTATATATATATATATATATATATATATATATATATATATATATAGTATATATATATATATATATATATATATATATATATATGGAATGTATGTAGTAAAACCATTCTTAAACAAGAACAGAAGAAGAAAAAATCGAAGACAAAACCAACATATGGGGCGAGGATATCGGACATTCGTATCATCTTCGTTCCACCAGATGTTTGATATAAATCTGGTCAAAATATTCGTATTTCTTTCAGTCTATTAGGAAGCTTTTGATTAATAGCTCATACACTGATTAAAACTATCGACAATGTAACAACAGATGGAAGGGGAGTTATGAAACAGAGGAAGGGAGGGGAAGAGTTATAAACAGAATTCAATTTATACTTTTGCATTTTATTTATAAAAGTCGTACATTTTATATAAAAATCGATATCACAATGAAAATTCATAAAATTTACAAATCTCTTTGGTAATATCATATAGACAAATAAAGAAGAGATAGTGAGATAGACAGAAAGACAGAAACAAATAAATTTATCGCAACTTCTGCATAAGACTGTTTTCATTTTCTTCTCGATATAGATCACGATATTGTATTAGAAAATTAAAAAGTACTTGTACACAGCGTTTCTCGGGTGCAAATTTACATCATAATAAGTCAAACAGACACAACAGAACTGAAATAAGATTCTTGTAGAAAGTAAGAAAGTAAATGAATATGTAAAACAAGTTCATGCATATACAACTGAATACATGTGAGCGCGAGCAACTCGAATGACGCTTATCGTAACGTGAATTTCATCAGCTGGGGTAATAAAACTTATTTTTTTAAAATTTTTCTCCGGGTTTTCAAGATTCATTCTGCGTGAATACTTCTCCATTCAGAACAATACAATCAAAAATGGCGAAGAAGAAAACTGTTGCCATTACGAAGCTTAATCGTAGAAGAAACTGATAATATATGCAATCTAAAAACATTATTTGTACAGACTTTGAAACCGTACATGCCCGAGCATATTGTGGTGAATTCCTCCAAGATATAAAACGCACACTCAGTTGGAACACCTGAGGTTTATCGTTAACTGCATAAAACTACTATGTGTTCAGAATGAGAACTCATCTTCAGTCAGTCCTCATTACTTCAGGTGCGCTCGCTTCACACGTCTGGCCAATTTCATTTTAGAAATAGATGACAGTATACTGGGTTTTACAAAAATAAATATCATTCATCTACAAAGTATACATAGTCCACAAGCTGCATTTGAAAATTTCAATGTTTTAAACAGTGTAGCTAGTTCCTGATGAATTTATGAATTAAAAGAACGACGTGTATCACACATTATTCCACAAGTGTCGTGATGTATCAATATTTGGCAGATTCATACATGTATCTACATAACGACACAACTTTTAGCCATCTCTTTTCTCAACAGAATTCTAGCCTGTCCAACTTCACTGAATCTTTTTCCTCGCACCGATGCACGTTTTCTTTTCATGGTGGTCGTATCCGTGACTGCGGACTTATTTCCGGCCGAAGACATGGCCGCTACTTCTATAACGTCAGTTACACTTTTCAAAGACATTTTTGCAGATAATTCGGAATAAGCAAGAGCTTCTATGTTTCTTGCTGTTTTCATTCCCTGAAAATAAATAAATAAATAAATAAATAAATAAATAAATAAACTGTAAGAAGCAATCTTTTGCAAGTTGTTTCAAATTCAAAGGAAAGATAAACCACTCTCCCATCCCTCATCTCGTTTACAGTCATGTGTTATAGTCATATGTCTGACATATCAAATAGTATTTCTGTAGTCCTGAATTAGTCATGAATCAGCGATGATAATACCGTAGTACATGCGCTGATGAGGTCACTGGAATAAGAACCACTTTCGCGTGTAATTTGTGTTGCAGTGTTAGCACCTAGGAACTATATTTAATGACAAGACTTGCCCCGTTTAACATTATCATACTCGTCTAAAAGAAAATATGTTTATTTTATTGTCTATATAATAACGGTTTACCGAATTTTAGTCTTTCAGTCAGGTAAGCTCAGCTAGACGAAGTCCCGTTAAGTGAGCTTTGTATTAAAAAAACGTGTATCATTTCAATATATGTAGGTACGTAAGTAAGAATTAGCGTTTATCAGCACTCCAGAACAATAATGGATATAGGGTGCCAGTTAAAAGCAAAGTTCAACAAGTGTAAATAAAACAAAATTGAATAAAAAGTTTAAGAAGATAAACCCTTCCAATTAAACGTAAACATTACATACTAAAATGACAATCCGACTAAAATCAAATCTCCAGTCCTACTTGAAGCTCTGACATCGATCACTTAGGGTCATGTTATAGTGACCTATGCTATTACCATAATCGCTAATTTTATCAGCCAATCAGACGAAGTCTTATATCCTTGCTTTTGAGAGACTGAGCAGAATGGCTGAAGAGCTTCGATGTGTGCCGAACGATTTCATTCACTTTCAGATTTCTGAAAGCTGCATTTCCATTGACCAGAACATTATCCTTTAGCGGTCGCTGTCAGATCTTCTCGTAGGACAGTGGAGCTTTGATTTTAATCGGATTGATATTCAACGTTAAAATTATGTAAAATTAAGAGTCTAATTGCGTTGAAGCCGAATATTTTTGAACGATTATGGAGTACTCTATTACCTACTTTAAATAACATAATAAAAATAACAACAGTATTTTCCATGAGTGTTCTCTATTGTAACAAGAAGTAAAGGAGTCCGTGTTTAGGGTTTATTGGACAGAAGTCTGAATAGCGCCTATTCATACAGACGGAGCAACGATTGTGGTGAAACCTAACTCGCGATAAAGGTCACTAAGATACGAATTAACTACCGTAACTGACTTCCGGTTCGACTCAAGCCCTTTTGAATCGTTTCCGTCTGAAGTATGATGATCCACTTTGCACCGCCCTTGTTTGCCCAACACTTGTTAAATTAAAATTAGTTCACTAGACTAGTTGGTTTGCTAAAAAAATATTAACTATTAGTGGCTTGGTGGAAAATATGTATTAATATCGCAAATAAAATCATGTATCAGCAAAAATTTCTTTTACTCATAATGTATACGTTAGGTAAAGAAAAATGATTTTCTCACTGAAAACCAAAACTAAAATCTTTTTTCAGAAATAAATACTGCAATATTTATTGACAAAATAAAAACTGCAATGTTGGGTTTCTTTTTTATTTATTGATTGTGAGTCAAGTGTCAATGACGTCAACTGAAGAAATTTCACTTCATCTAGTGTAATACTTAGCTTGGCTCTTTGTACGATGACACCGGAAAAGCTCGTGATTTCCTTATGCATAGTAACATGTCCCTTACGACCTTATTCTGCACAGAAGGCAGTTTAATATTAAAAGGAAATTGTCGTCATCTTAATATCTTTGTTATAGGGGTTCTGGACACTTTCTACATGACAGACTTAATTAAGACGGGGTTGTAGCAATAGATAAATTAGATTTGAATTGCTAAATAACACGTTCATTACATAAGTAATAACTCTGACAGAATCTTACATTAGGCTGTCAGTTCGTTTTCATTATTATTATTATTATTATTATTATTATTATTATTATTATTATTATTATAACATGAAGACGGCCAACATTAACGTCAACAACTGGGAGAGCTGTGCTGACGACCGCTCCGCCTGGCGCCTTGCTGTCAGACAGGGCGTTCAGAAAGCCTAGGAAAGGATAAACACAAACCTCGCTACAAAGAGAGCCAGGAGAAAGGCGAAACAACAACAGCCTCAACAAGCATCGACATTCACCTGCAGCAAGTGCAACAAAGACTGTCACTCTAGGGTCGGACTCTTCAGCCACTCGCGAAGGTGCAGATAGGACACCCAACCGGAAGCTACACCATCGTCTCTCGAAGACGGACGGATGCCGACGATATTTATATCACATACATTAAAATATAACATGCATTTAAAGTGTTGGTATAAAGCAATTTGATATACCAATACTATTGGTATATCAAATTGTGATCCGCCCATGGCGCAATAATACGCATATATAAACATTCTCGCGAGCGTCTGCGGTTGATTCTAGATCAATGATCAATTTCCACAAATTAGTCACTAGTGACGTATGAAAAATAATGATGAAAAGTATTAATAATCCCCGTTTTCTAAATTAATTTAATATGGTACACATTTTCATCACAATCCTTTCTGCTTTCTGTTCTCCCCTCACCTCTCAAGCATAACGGACAAATTGCGCAGAAATGTGGAATGAGAGAGAAAAAGAATTTGGGCTGGATTAAAACCTTGAAACAGAAATTACACCAAGTAGCCTACAAGAATATGGTTCGTCGTAACGATACGTGTGCACTTTCCTTGGGATTTATTTACAGTGTTTATCAATGATACAATGTTGCAAACCAGTAAATTC